>BPLR01018070.1:0-128553 GCA_021605095.1 Caerostris extrusa | reverse complement strand
CTTTGGAAGAATTAAAAAAGAAAAAGAATTCACAATGACTAATGAAATAGGCGGCTCGAAGTTTTCCCTAAATAAAAATAAAAAAAAAAAATATTTAATTAGAAGCAAGCGTTGAGTTGTTTGTGCACTGCGTTATGCGAGAACAAATATTTCGCTCGCTTTAAAAGGATCAGATTTGTAAAAAAAAAAAAAAATGAAAAATGAAAAGAAAAAAAATAAATAAACGAAATTCCTTTATGGAAAAGGATTTTGATAGTATCATGTTGTTCTTGATAAATATTTAATGAATCGCAGCGCAAGAATTTCTAATAAATAAATCGTTATTTATTAGAAACTACAAAAACAAATATGTCATCGAGGACTTTTAATTTTTGACTTTTGTTTTTGTAGTTCTTCACAAGGAAGACAAATTAATGAGCGGTGGATTTTTTTTTTTTAATTTCTTTATTTAATTAGTTGATTTCTTCTTTTAGAGCCAAATAATATTAAATAACTGAATAATTCCTGATAAAATTGAATATACTAATGCATTAATACATTTGTTTTAACTTATGTTTATTCCTTTATATCAAAAATACTTGTGTTAAACATGAATATTTTATAAAATTGAATTTAAAAACTGGTTTTATAAATTTGCTTTATGCACGTTTATATTTATTCTACAGTTCTTTGTATATTCATTAAATATTTTAAATATATTATATTATTTTTTAATATTTTTCAAAAAGGGAATAATAATTATTGAATTAATATATTTATATTTGTTCCTCCATAAAAATTCAAGATTTTAGTTAGTATACGAGAATTTCAATAAACCCTAAATAAATTATATCATTTAATTGATTAACTTGATAATATTATGTTAATATGTGTTTATTAAAAATAAAGAAAAAAATTATGTATCCAGTTAAAATAAACATTCTACATGCCAACTAAATCTAATTTGAAAATTAAGAATTTTTAATTATACCTTGCTTTAATATAAGAAATTCATTTATTAATCATTTAACTTATAGTTAATTATTAGTTATTTAATTTTAATATCTCTATAATTATTTTAATATTTATAATTTATTGTTTCTTTTATTTGAGTATTTTGTAACGTTAATTGTATTTAGAGAGAGAGAATTAAAATGCATAAATTATTAAAAAATAAATTATATATATACACACATTTAAAGACAGATAATTATAGATTCGGGGAAGAATTCCACTTCTAAGCCGAAAACCCGATTTTCGGCTACGCGCAAGGGTCGCGAAATATACTTCTTCTTCGGGTGAGCGTCTGCAGGCCAACAAATACGCAGGGTTGTGTTAAATATATTACCTATCGTGGTGAAAGACTGTAAACTAAACGTTTCCCAGTAGAAGCGCTTGGTTGTGCTGTACTACAGGGGCGCTTTTGCCAATATGTAGGAGAAAGCACGGTTACAGTATTACAAGTTCAGTTTTATTCGATTAAATAGAAAAAAATGCCTTGCTATATCTAGAAATTTTTATTTGATTAAAAAGTTGTAAAATTATTATTTCAAATAAAACCAATTAAAAATCTTTTCAAAAACTTAAAAAAAAATTATTTTAAATAGATTTTAATAATAATAATTAAATAATGATAATAATTAACGATAATAAAATAAAGATTAAATAACGATAATAATTTAAAAAGATTAATTGATAATGATAGTAATAATAATGAAAATATTATTTTTATAATTAAAATATTAAATAGATTTTATCTTGTTTTAGTTTAACAGTTATTTAAATCTTCTACAATTTACTGCATCTTTGTTATTTTGACTCAATTTTTCTAAGAATAAATCTCAAAGCATTTGTGTCAAGTCTTTTTTTTAGAATTTAAATAATTATTCCTTAATCGATACACTTTAAAAAATATTGGAGGATTTAAAAACTAGATTCTACAGTTTTCAATCATCCTCCATTATTAAAAATTCCGCTTAAAACTTCATTTTCATACAGCAAACATCTTGTGATTCCAAAATTATACAAACCATTAGCTTAAAAAACAACTTTTATATCATCTCGAGCATACCATTATGATTAAAGTTATGCGAGGTTTTATTTTTATTTCAAAGGAAACATACAACACGAATGTATTTCTATAATGTCTTTTACAAGACTACTTTCCTCGTAAAACATGTCGAATCATGTAATAAAGATCAGACATTACTAAGGAAAGAGAAATTAACTTCCTTTTCAGAATATTTCTTCTATTTTCTCTCAACGCTCGTTTCTGGTAGATTCGGGATACTAAAAAACGTGCATAATTTTTCAACTCTTACGCAAATTCTCATTTGCGATGCTAAATATATTTTGCCATTAATCCCAGCTAAAAATGTTTTTCTTGCTCAACTAAATTTATTTACCTCTTCGTATAATACTTCAGCTTCATACAGGACTACTTTTTTTTCTTTTTTTGCCATTTATACGCCATTATCTGATAATTTTGTGGCAAGTTTCTGGGATTTCCCTTTTTTACTTGATATTTTATTTGTTTTTTTTTTCGTAGATGGGAAAAAATAAAAAAATTGATTATTATTATTATTTTTTTTTTTTCAATTTCCATGGCTACGATTTGTTTTCACTGCATGCTTATTTATTTTTATGTGGGTTTCACCAAAGATATGTAGCTGCATTTCTGTAAAACGTAGAAAATACGGTTATTTATAATTATAAAAGCATTAAAATATTTATTTATTTACTTCTTCCAGTGTTTATGTGAGGAATGGTTACAGTATTTATTTAATTTGTCTTTAATTTTGGTTTTATTAGATTAAATAAAAAAAAATAATTACTATATATCAGAAACCTTTATTTTATTAAGTTTTCGAAATTATTATTTGAAATAAAAAAATGAAAAATCTTTTCAATTAAAAACGAAAAAATTTAAATAGTTTTTATCTTACTTTTTTTAATCTAACAGTTATTTAAATCTTCCACTATTTTGCTACATCTTTGTTTCATTTCGACTCCAATTTTTCTAAGAATAAACCTTAAAAACATTTGTGACAAAAGTTTTTTTTTTTTTATAAAGAATTTAAATTATTTCATAATCGATACACTTTAAAAAAATTGAGGATTTTAAAAAGGAATTCTACAGTTTTCAATCATCTTCCATTATTAAAAATTCCGCTTAAAACTTCATTTTCATACATCAAACATCTTGTGATTCCAAAATTATACAAACCATTAGCTTAAAACAACTTTTATATCATCTCGAGCATACCATTATGATTAAAGTTATGAGGTTTTTATTTTTATTTCGGAAACATACAACACGAATGTACTTCGATAATGACTTTTTACAAGACTACTTTTTCATCGTAAAAACATGTCGAATCATGTAATAAAGATCAGACATTACTAAGGAAAGAGAAATTAACTTAACTTTCAGAATATTTCTTCTATTTTCTACAACGCTCGTTTCGTGGTAGATTCGGAGATACTAAAAAAGTGCATAATTTTCAACTCTTACGCAAATTCTCATTTGCGATGCTAAATATATATTCTGCCATTAATCCCAGCTAAAAATGTTTTTCTCTTGCTCAACTAAATTTATTTACCTCTTCGTATAATACTTCAGCTTCATACAGGACTTTGTGTTCTTTTTGCCATTTTATACGCCATTATCTGATTATTTTGCGGCAAGAATTGTGGGACTTCTTTTTTTACTTGATATATTTATTTGCTTTTTCAGTAGATGGAAAATAAAAAATGTTATTATTTTTTTTTCAGTTTTGTGGCTACGATTTGTTTTTACTACATTTTTATTTATTTTACGTAGTTTCAGAAATTGAATATGTAACTGTTTTATATTTTTTATCTAGAAAAGCTGTTATTTATTAGTAAAAAAAAAATATTTATTTATTTATTTTTTGTTTCTTTTTTCCTTTTAATGATTAATTGTTACTTATTAAAATTTTCTTTTCTTTTTTTGTTGCTTTTTTAATTATTAAATAATTTTAATCTATTGTTTAAATATTACAAATTTCATCAATTATTAAAGATATTTAATTATGGATTTATATAAAATATAAAAAATTTATTTTTAGCAGTACACAAATGTGATTGTCTTTATTTTTCTCGGAAAAAAATAAAAATAGAAACAATAATGTTATAAAATAGAACCAAAAAACTAATAGACTTACTCATAACAGAACTAATAATTTTATTAAAATGGAATCAATAATAATAGAACCAATAGTTTGATAAAAATTAAACCAATACTTTTATGAAAATAGAATCAATAATAATAGAACCAATAGTTTGATAAAAATTAAACCAATACTTTTATAAAAATAGAATCAATAATTTGATAAAAACTTAATAAACAAATACTTTTATGAAAAATAGAATCAATAATAATAGAACCAATAGTTTGATAAAAATAGAACCAATAATAATAGAACCAATAGTTTGATAAAAATAGAACCAATAATTTCATAAAAATAGAATCAATAATCTAATAACATCAATAATTTTATAAAAATAAAAACAATAATAATAGAACCAATAATTTTGTAAAAATAGAATCAATAATCTAATAATAAAACCAATAATTTTATAAAAAATAGAACCAATATTTTTAATATAACCAATAATCAATTATTAGATCTGAAAAAATATGGTTTTTATTTTATCAAAAGTTCTCAAGTTATTAATATTGCAACTTATTGTATAAATTTATAAACTGCTATTTCTAATTTTTCAGTCATTTTACAAATTTATCCTAGTGTGAATATAAAAGCAAAAAAATCATATATAAATTGTAGTTGATTAAAAATATTTGAAACATTGTTTTGATGAGGGGAATATTGCCTGAATATTAAAAAAATTGCGTTTATTAAACTATTGCAATTATTAATATGAATTTAATAAATGCAACTTTTTTTAATATTTAGGCAATATTTTTCTCAACAAAACAACTCAATGGAATTATGTTTATTATATAAAAATATGTTAAATAGCACACATTTTTTATATGGATGTTATCATATGTTTTATAGGAATACTATATCGCATGTTAACAATAATAAGTTATTTTTAAAACAATTTTAAAACATGCTACCATAGAAAAAACCGAACAACTGCTGTTTGGACAAACGTTAACGTTAACGTTAACAAATGAAATGAGATGAAAGAATAATTTTTAATATTTAAATTAATTTTCATTATATAATTGTTTAAACATAAATTTCGACATGATTATTATATTCCTGTTATTATTAATATAATTATTTGATAAATATTTACACAAAAATATCCAGCAAAGTTTATAAAAGGATAAATCATTTGTGAAATGAGCAATTGTTTTTCAAATGGAATATCATAACTTATCAAATATTTGCTTAACATTTTCAAGACTTCTAATGAATTTTCTAGAACAAAACAATAATTTTCCTTTGAGAAATTTATTGTGCTATTATTGTTTACAGAATTTTACTTTAAAATATTAAATTGGTCTTTTTCTGCAGATTCCCTTTGTATTTGAATGAAAATGGGAAGTCAATTAATTCAATAGAACATATCTATGTATTGTTACCCTATTTGTTCACTTTTTGAATTAAAATAATATGTCCTTACATCCAATTGATGCTTCGTTTCGAGTAGTTTCGAACTTGTTTCGAAAATATATTATTTTGCTTTTAATAATATGTTGACTTTTATATTATTTGAGTTTGAATTGTTGAGTTTAAATTTCAAATGTTAATAATTTTGGAAAAAAATTTGAATGAAATTTTGAAACTAATTAAAAATTTTAATTGTTGATTATTATTGCTTGATACATTGTTATATATATATATATATATATATATATATAAATGCAAACAGTTTAAATGAAATACTGTAAATAGGAAAAGAATAAAAATTAATAGGGATATTGAAAATATCAATTTAAAATAATTTTAGATTTAATATAATCATGTTGTTATCTATTTATAAATACAAATATGCTTAAATGAAATACTGTAAAAATGAAAGGAATAAAGATTACTGGTGATATTGAAAATAACAATTTTAAATAATTTTAAATTTAATATAATCATATTTATTTTTAACAATATTATTATTATTCACTATTTAACGTAGTATTTATATAACAATTTTATATTCAAATGTTATCTAAATAAAATAAATCTTGTGCTCAAATTTATATAAAATCACAATCATATAAACTGTAAGCAAATATTAGGCGGATTAAATTCGGAGGACATAAAAATAATTAATGCATTAATTAAATTAGTTATATCATTTAACTATTGGCACAAAATATTCTCCTTTTTACTGATATTTGAGAATATATAAAAATTAATGGTGATATTAAAAACATCAATTTAAAATAATTTTGGTATTTAATATAATCATATTTATTTATAACAATGCATTTCACTATATAAATTTATATATTTATATATAATAATTTTTTATATTCAATATTATCTAAATAAATAAATCCTGTGCTCAGATTTATATACAGATCACAATCATAAACTGTAACCAAATATTAAATGCATTAAATTCGGATGACATAAAAATAATTAATGTATTAATTAAATTAGTTATATCGTATAAATTATTGGGACAAAATATTCTTCTTTATACCAATATTTGAATCATAAAAATGAATTAAGTTTTTGTAAAACAAGTATATGGTGGAATAGAATAAATAAAATTTTCTGATATTGTCTTTTTCTGATACAAAAGTAATTAAATAATGCAAATTAGTACTCAAATAATGTATCCATTTTTTGTTAATCTTGAAAATTTTATTTTAATTAATTTTTAAACAAAATTATAATAATAAGAAATATTATAAATAAATTATAATATTTTATTATTAAAATACTATAATAAAATATAAAAACTAATAAAGTAATAAGTTTTATAACATTAAAATGGGTTTAAAAATTTTTTTTATTGTGTTATATTATCAAAGTTGGCTATGTTAGAAATCGGTTGTTCATCGTTTGTCGATTATGACGTCATATAATCGCGTTCTTTTGAAATAATTAATTTTTATTTGAATATTTAAATTTTATTTGAAAATTTAAAAAATTAACCCCTTTTAATGTTATTAAATTTTTTATAACATTAAATTGGGTTTAAATTTTTATTGTTGTATATTATCAAAGTTGGCTGTGTTAACAATTGATTGTTCATCATTTGTCGTTTATGACGTTCGTTCTTTAAAATAATTAATTTTATTTGGAATATTTTCGTGAAAACGATTTTTACCCCTTTGGTAATATATTTAACAAGATTGTAATGACGAATTATTTAGGAACTCTAACTAAATGTGTACAATGTTAAAAACATTCTTTTAGGAAAAGATTATTTATTTTCAGGTATAATACTTTCTTTATAAATATTAAATTTCTTTCATTCAATTGTGTTATTTTGATTATTAAAAAAATTTGAAAATCCTGTAAATAGGAACTAATTTAATTTTCTAAATATGTGCTTTTTGGTAGATTAAAACTTCTCAGAACAAATTCTTCGTTTAGCATAAACATTTATCTTTCTTTTTTAAGTGTCAGACACTTAATATAATTTTTATAATAGTTTGATTTTTTTCATATCTCATTTCTTTATTTCAATGTGTAATACAATTTGAACAAAAACTTGTATTGCATCGTATTACATAGTTTAAATTATTTACTATTTATAAAATCTCAGTTTTGATTATTTAAAGTAGATCATGATAATTACATAGTTTAATAGTAAATATCCCATGGTGTTCCTATTTCTATTTATTGGTATGTTATTATGTCACCATATAATATTTTTATAATGTATTAAATGTATCAAATACACATAAACAGTCATAGTATTACATAAATGTTTTTGTAACCAAATCCAATAAAATTAGTTACTAAATTGAAAAAGAAACCTAGTTTAACGCCACAAAAATAATTTGCTAAAAATTAACAGAGAGTTTATGAGTTCAAAATTTGTAACTGTGTAAATACAAGTTCAGTCTGTAAACACTCCTCTATTTCTATTTGTATTTAACTTTTTATAGGTTTATTCTCTGTTTATCTGGGAAAATTTTAATTAATTATAATATATCGCTACGAAATTCCATTTTAGTCTCCTGTTTATTATATTAATTATTCATTTAACGTGTTTGATTAGAATATTAGAGAGTTTTTGCATAACGTTTTTTATCGTCCGATATTTTTCTTCCTAGCGCGCATGCTCATAGAAATAGCTCAGTAGTGCAGTATTACAGATACGCATGCGCAATAGGTACAATGTTTCCTATGAGCAAGCGTGCTAGGAAGAAAAAAATATCGGACGATAAAAAACGTTATAAAAACTCTCTATTATCTCTGATACTTGAAATAAAATAATCTTAAAATTTCATTAAATAGTTTTACACTTTCTACCTAATATTAATAATTCTCCATTTTTACTAAGTCCCCTTTGAATAATTATGGATTTTTGCAATAAGAAATGCATTTAGTTTTTATGTTTTTTATCGGTATTATGAAACCAAGAGGCAAACAACATAAGCGTTTACAAAACTAAAATCTACAAAAAAAATTTTTTTTTAAATAAACTTAACCTCCCACTGGCAACAATTTCAATTATTTTCATCTAATAAATACTTTCTTTTAAAAATTTTCATTCCTTACCACAAAAGTGCTGTTTTTTTTTTATCTTTAAAATTTGTTAGAACGTAAAAAAGGAACTTGAGAGACTCAAATTTAATATTTGAGTGCTTCTTTTAAATTCTCTGTGATTTTTTCTTTTTACCTCAGATACTTCTACACAATTAAGTGCACTCATTGCAGTAATCAAATTATATTACTTTACTTGTTTACTTACGAAAAACTTTTTATTTTTATTTTTTTTTTTATTTACAGAAAACGAAACATTTCGGTTTTTTTGTCTGAGTGAATAAATTTTTTTTTAATACTTCTTAATAAAACTGCTTTACAATTTTTGTTTTTATATGTTTCTTCTTTTTAAAACAATTATAAAAATAAAAGTTTCAAATACTAAAACTCTCTGAGACTTTGCACTTATGTAGTTGCATGTACTTTGCACTAGATATAATTATCAATTATATATTTTTATATAATTATTAATTTTTTTGACATGAATGTTAAAATAACGAAAATATTTTAATTGATAATCTAGAAAAATGGTGGGTTTAAAATTAGAAGTACTTTCAAAGTGAAGGTAATAAATTTGTCAAAAGAAAAATTATTAACACAGGAATCTTGGGCTCTATATATATATATATATATATATATATATATATATATATATATATATATATATATACTATATATATGTATATATATATATACTATATATATGTATATATATAATATCGTAGAGTAATTTTCTGGGCTTCAATTTAAACCTTAAAAACCTTTAATTTTATTTGGTACTTAATCTGTTAATAAATAATAAATTAATTAATTATGAATATATGAAATTTAACTCCGATATGATGGGTTTTATTCCTCGTGAACCCCCTATTTTGTACATTTGTTCCTTGTATATTGAATTGTGACTATAAAAAACCATTATTTGTTAGTCATAAAATAAATCTTTATCTATTGCAAAAAATTAGTTCTTTATTTTAACAATATCTACATTTAAAAGTGAAATTTTCCCTCTCACTTCAATACTTAAAAAAGACTTCTGTGACATTTGAAATAAAATACTCTTAAAAATTTCAAAAATTTTGTTTTACATTTTCTTCCTAATATTAATAATTTTCAATTTTTACTAAGTCCCCTTTGAATAATTATGGATTTTATAAGGCATGCATTTGGTTTTTGTGTTTCTTAATGGTAGAAAATTATCAAACCAAGAGGCAAACAGCATAAGCGTTTTACAAAACTTAAAATCTACAAAAAAAAAAAAAATAAAGATAAACATATCCTCCCACTGGCAACAATTTCAATTATTTTCATCTAATAAATACTTTCTTTTAAAAAAAATTTTCATTCATTACCACAAAGTGCTGTTTTTTTTTTTTTACCTCTAAAATTTGTTAGAACATAAAAAAGGAACTTGAGAGACGCAAATTTAATATTTGAGTGCTTCTTTTAAATTCTCTGTGATTTTTTTCTTTTACCTCAGATACTTCTATGTAATTAAATGCACTCATTGAAGTAATCAAATTATATTACTTTACATGTTTACTTACGAAAACCTTTTTTTTATTTTTTTATTTTATTCATTTACAGAAAACGAAACATTTCGGGTTTTTGTCTGTCTGAGTGAATAATTTTTTTTTTTTTTATTTCCCTGTAGATACAGCACTTTAACGAAATTGCTTCGTAAAATTTAATTATCAATCTATTCTCCTCGAAAGAAGAAAAAGTAGAGTAGAACGAACTAACAATTTTTACCTGACTTACAATTTACATTCAGTTCCTTCCTTCGCAATTCATTAAAAATATTCAACTCCTTGTGTCTCATTAAGAGATATTCTCCATTGAAATACTACGCCATCTTTTTTTTTTTTTTTCATTATTATTCTCTTCCCTCCCCCTTCTCCTAAATTCCTTTTCTTCTTCTTCTGACTATTTACTTATTCATTATTTTCACAAAAATTTCTCGACTTCTTAACATTCTGTTCTCTTTTTCATAAAACGCGCAAGGTTTTTAAATCACTTCATATATTTCTTTACTTTTTTATTTTCTCTTTATTTTTTTCTTCCTTCTCATTTTATTTTATATCTTCCTCAATTCTTCTCCTCTTCCTTCTTTCTTCCCCCCTTCCCCCTCTTTACTACTTCACTTCACTTCTTTCTTTTTTTTCGGCGTCGTTCGTCGTCTTTCTATTTGCTTTATACCGGACGATATTTTTATTTTTATTTCATTATTGTTTTTATTTTTTTTTTTTCCACCATCATCTGCTCACTCCCTCCCCTCCCTCCGCCCACATTTTTCGATTCCCCTTTTCCACCCCACCCCCTCTCTGTTTTCTTCTCCTCCTTCCCCCTTCCACCTCACACAGATTCAACTTGAGAATCCATTTTTCTGCTCATGCAACTCCACCCCCATTCAGTCCCTCCCCTCCAGATTTTTAGCAAACCCCAATGGTGCACTCGAGAACTCAGCAGATGAAAAAGCGTCATGCTCGACTTAGGAGGGGTCGGGGAGTTAGGGGTGGGAGACAGAGAGGGGGAGCGAGTTGAGATGAAAGATGCTGCTGAGAGAGAGAAAAGAACATGGAATAATAATAAAAAAAAGTATTTCAGTTCGAAACCGCGTAATAGCAGTTCGTTCGTTCGTTCGTTCTACGTTTTCGTTATGAGGAGAAGAACAGAGGGATGGGTCTTTCTCATATTATTTCTTATAAAGTAACATGATTTATACATTTTTTTTTTTTTTTTTTACTTTCCTGTTGTAAGTTTCCGGTGTTAATACATTTTTTGATAAAGGAAGTAATGTTGCACAAAATGAAACATTTTGTTTTTTGTTTATTTTTGCAGACAGGTAGCGAAATAAAAACACTAAGACCTGTTTAGTCACATGGGTGTTATGAATTTTTCAGAGCAGAGAGTTTTTGACTTTTGATAGTCTAGGAAAATAGTGGGATTAAAAAATGGAAGCTCCTTTGAAATGAAGCTTCTAAATTTGTCAAAAGAGAGATAATTAGCTAAAGGATCTTCAAGATTTTATGTTCTTATGTATATATATGTGTGTGTATATATACAGATAGGAATATAAATAAGAATATTAACTTTATTCTATAAATACATAATTTTCCTCTAGAAAAACATTTGAATATATTGCTATTGGCGAGTCTGCAAAAATTAACCGTTTGATATTTATTTAAAATCTTGGAATTTGATTGTGAATACAGATAAATAACAGATAATTTAATTTTCTTGCGTATTTTATAAGAACAAATTTTCTTACTGAGATTCTTTTATAACTAGGAAAGTTAATTTTCATTTCTATATTGCCTTTTCAATTTTCTTTATCGAGTAAAAATCATATTTTTTTTTTTTTGTATATCAAAGGAAAATTTCACATCAGAATTCTAAATTGTTCTCTTATCAATATCGGTATTTCAAACATATTACTTCTTTTAATGAATTATTTAAATGTAATAAGTCAGTAACTTAAACGTATATTTACTCAATTTTACGTATATAACAATTCAAACTCTGAATTAAAATACAGTAATTGTTTTTGCTTAAAATTATTATTTAAAAAATATATGTATATTATTTGTAAATAAATTATTTTGTAAATTATTATTAATTATAATATTATTTTAATTTTACATAAATTACTTCTTAATAATACTGTTTTACAACTTTTATTTTGTATATACTTCTATTTTAAAAACAATTACAAAATAAAAGTTACAAGTACTAAAAGTTTTAAATGTAATTATAATAAATTACATTTTTTGTTTTTAAAATAACCTTTTAAAATAACGAAAATATTCTTAATTGATAGCCTAAAAAGTGGTGGGTTTAAAAGTAGAAGTTCGTTTAAAATGAATGTTCTAAATTTGTCAAAAGAAAAATAATTAACATAAGTTTCTCGGAGATTTTATGTATATATAACTAATATATATAAAATCTCAATAATTTTTGAGCTTCAACTTAGAACATTTAATTTTATTTGGTGCTTAATCTGTTGATAAGTAATAATATAATTATGCATATTAAAAATTTAATTCCGGTACGATAGGTTTTATCCCTCGTGAACTCATATTTTTGTACCTTTGTTCCTTAATTCTTTATCAATTGCAAAAAATCAGCTCTGCATCTTAACAATATCTACTTTTAAAAGTGAAATTGTCACTCTCACTTCAACACATAAAAAAGAATCCCCAAAGCGTTTTCAATATGCAAATCGAGCGTTACATATATCATCCAAAGTCGAAAACACCCAATCCTTTTTAACCTTTACAACCATTCTTCTCGTACTCAAATCAAAAATTGATTAAAATGCGCAGACAAGGGTAAAAAAATTTTTTAAAAGGAAACACTAGAATGCATTTAACTATGAACGCAAAAAGTAAATAAAAAAAATTAAGATGTAAAAAATAAGCAATATAAACGGAGAGCACACACAGATGAACAGGATTAAAAAAAAAAAAAAAATAAAGAGAAAAAAAACGAACCGAGTAAATAATAAAAAGAAACCCAAGAAACATACTCTCATTCTCAATCTGCTAAGTACAAGGCGCACAAGTTGGATAAAACAAAAATAGTACCAATCAAAAACAATAAACAAATAAAATAATAATAATAAAAAAAAACACCGTGCGCATGACTGGGAGGAGAATAAAAAAAAAAAATACAAAAAAATAAAAGAAAGGGTGTAGGAAGCAAAAAAAAAAAAAAAAAAAAGAATAAAAATAAAAATAGAAAGAAAAATCCCAACGACCACACTTCTCCCCAGATGGCGCTGGAGCTTTCCACCGAAAACAGAAACAGCCCTCCGGATAGAGATAAAAGATGCGGAAAGAGCGACATCCAAGCGGATAGATAGAAAAGAAGAGAAGAAAGGAAAGGAGGATGGGGAGCACGTTCCAACCTCATTAGGACTCCCGGACACGAACACTCCACCCTCACTCTCCCGCTCTAACCCCCTCCCCCTTTAGGTTTGTCTATCTGTATGTCGAGTGGGGGTGGAAAGAGATTGCAGCTATCGCACCCCTCTATTCCACTCCCAATAACCCCGACTGACGTGGCACGTGAGAAGGTCGAGTACCTCATCCCAGAGCATCCTTTGCTCCTGCGCTTCTTTTCTCTCCATCCCCCCTCTCCGGTGGTGCGCATCTGATCTTCCCGGGAGCGCCTCCACACTTTCTTTCTTTCATCACTTTATCCGGAGAGATGTCCATTTATATCCTTTTCTTTTTCTTCGAGTTCCTCCTCCTCCTCCTTTACTTCTTTTTATTTTTTATTTTTCTTCTCTCTTTTTTTTTTTTTTTCAGAGTTTCCTTGGATTCTTTTTTTTTTCCCATTTTTTTTCTCTTTTTTGATTCTCTTTTCGTGTGTTGTTTGTTTTTTGGTCCTTCCCCGAGTGATCTTAAACCAATGGTGCGCTTAGACGGCGACAAGCGACTATTCTTTTTTCAATCTGGCCGGACTCTTCTTTTTTTTTCTTCTTTTTCTCTTTGGCTGTGTGTGTCAAAGTTGTTTGGTCATGACAAATAGCGGCATTTGCAATTATTTGGACAGAATGGAAGGAGAGGAATAGGATAGGATGGGATGGAAAAAAAAAAAAAAAAAGAAAAGATTGTCCATTTTTTGAACAATCACGATTTGCTTTTTCGGATATTGAAGTGGACAATCATCGTATCATTTATTTATTTTGGAGTAAAATCGACGCTCTTCAAAAACGTATTGTGCGACAATATTTGTAGACTTTTATAATAGAACTCAGGACCATTTATATTATTTTATAGAAGTATGTTTAAGAGTTTAAAATAGATATTTTTTGAAGGATTTTTTTCCGCATCACCTTCTCTATTTCCTTTTTTTTCAATTGGAATACTAAAAAATGTTCTATTTCAGTTTACTTGGAATAAATGTCAGAAAGCAAAAATTTTTCTCTTTGTTCGTTTTGCGGTCTGATGGCCAATTGGCTAGCGCTCTGGCCTTTGGTATCACAGACTTCAAGTTCGAATCCTGGTGGTGGCCATGGATGTTTGTGAGGGTTCGGAATCCACGTTAAACTATAGGTCCTGCTCTAATTAGCCTAAAGGTGTGCACATAATGACTGCAGAGCGACAAACCAAACTAAACCAAACCTATGCAAAATGATGCAAATCCTCATCCTCCTTTGCCTTTGCGTCATATAAAGCGATATATATTTTCTCTATTAAATCCAATCTAATTAGCCTAAAATGTGCATAAAATGACCTCAGAGCGACAAACCAAAATTTTGTTCATTTTTTTATAGTTTAATTTTTCGTATGTAAATCAAGTTCCTTATAATCAAAATTGAAGACACTACTGACTAATTGAATTATTAAAATATTTCCAAGCTATTCAAATCTCTGATAATCAGTATTAATTCAAGTATTAGTTTCAAAGTATTACCATAAGCGCAATATTTGAATATTGGTTCAATCCTAATAGCAATACAGTTTTATTTGTTTAATAAGTATATCTAATTATTGCTGAAATTTATTATAATGCTGCCCAAAATAACAATTCTGCTTAATCAAATATTGCTACCTGTCTTTTTTTATGGATTAATTATTCAAGACATTTTCGTAATTTTCAAGACATTTGTGTAATTTATTCTTATAGAATATTTAAAAAGAATATTTAATAAAAGTTTGTGCCAATAATTAAGAAAAAAATAGTTATATTTTACATCATTTTACAAAATTATTGTTGTTTTTTAATGGAATTTTAATATTTTTCGTAAATTTCATATTAAATTTATGTTAAGCATGTTTTTTTATTTCTTCGTAACATTAAATTTTCTGAATATATTTTATTTATAACAATAGAGGAAAAAGTTCTAAATGTGCTATATTATTTTAAAATTATTTTTTTAATTGAGACATTTGGCAAATATCTCTCATTATATAAATATTTTTTTTTTGTTTTTCTTTATTTTAATAAATGAAGCATCTTAGATTATTTTGACTAATCGACTTCAACTGCAAAAATCAATATGTATATCAAGAAAGTTTTTTTATCAATAAAAGAAATAAATTTAAAACAAAAAACATTAAAGATTTAGTATTATATAAATAATTGAAGAAATTATTCCATTTAAATCCAATTTAAGAATAAATATCATATGAAAAAGAATGACTTTTTAAAAAATCGTTTAAAAATGTATAAGTATTTTAATATTTAAATTTCTTATAACATTTTTTAAAAAAAGAAATTTTATAATTAATAATTTAAAATTTCTCTATTCCCTATTGTAATATATTTTTTTTTTCTATTCCCTATTGTAATATATTTTTCTCTATTTATTTTATATTTTTTTTTTCTCTATTCCCTATTGTAATATATTTTTTTCTCTATTCCCTATTGTAATATATTTTTCTCTATTCCCTATGTGTCACGAAAGACATTTCTACTTACAGTTTTTTAAATTAAATTAATCTTTATCAATTTTCAAAATTAATTTTATATCAATAATACATAAAAAATATTATAATTATATATATTATTAATAAATATTTCACAAACAAATTATATCAACAAAAAATATCCATCATTTTGTCTTAGAAAAAAAAAAAAAAAAGGAAAAAACTCCCATCTTGTTGCGAATTCGATGCCAATTGATATTGGGAACAAAAAAACATTTATTTTTTGTCACTGCAACTGCAACCCGATCTATTTCCTCCCAAACGATTCTCGAGTGACTACGATGCCGGTCGACAGAGGGCGGGTCAATAGCTATCAATGTCCGGTCTTTTATGACCGTTATTCTTCGCAGTCTTTTCCACTCCATTTGGGCCTCCCATCATTTAGAGAGTCACTTTGTCCACCACAAAAACTTATCTTTTTGATAAACGTCCAAAAAGTTTTTTTCCCAAAGAGATTGTAAATGTTTTTTTTTTCCTTTTTCTTTTTTGGTTAGTACTTTTTAAAACGTGACCTTGAGAGGTATTGTTAGAGGGATGAAATGTAAAATGGAATTCGTGACAATTGTACTTGTCGCCATTATTTTCGTGACTCCTTCAATCATGTTTGAATATATATATATTTTCTATATTTTGAAATAATTTATGATTTGTCATAATAATATGTTATTAGGTATCACTACTTTTATTCCAATTTTATTGACTTTTTGGGTTTAGCTGCAGTAAAATGTTAAAGGAGGAAAAATGTAAAGATAGTCCTTCTCCTTTATTACCCATGAAATTATGGATATTCTTTTTGGGGAGTCAGCGATGTCCTGGTCCACTTTCAACGCTTCTTATTGGTTCACTTTTTTTTTTTTAAATTTCATTCAAGAGCCATTCTTACTGATTTATTAAAAATTTTTCACAAGCTTTTTATTAAATTTTTTTCACTTTTTCAAATTTTTTTTTTTTTTATCAAATTTTTTCACGTGCTTTTCTATAAAATCGTTTGGAATTCTATTTTGTTAAAAAGTTTTTTAATGTATTTCACGAATTTTCTATAAAATCGTTTGGAATTCTTTGTTAAAAGTTTTTTAATGTATTTCGCGTGCTGTGTTCTATAAAAATCGTTTGAAATTCAAATTTTATCAAAAAAATTTATTTTTTCATGCTTTCTTTATAAAATCGATTGGACTTTTTTATTTATTTATTTATTTAGTCTATTTTATTTTTTCAGTTCTGAATGATAACTGATGAATATAATTTGTGTCTGAATATGATTTATTGATACTTTTTTCGTTTTTATGGTTATATCGGTCACGCTGATTAATTTTTTCTTTCGTTTTAATAGAAATATAAAAAATTCATTAAAGGATACAGCTTTTGTTACAATGTTGCCAATAACGATTAATAATAGGTAAATTATTTTATTATTAATCGTTATCTATTAAATTTAAAAAGTTGTATCTCACGATTTTTTTTATTATGCCACTTTTAATATTATATATTAAACAACTATATAAAAATAATTTATATTGTTAACTCGTTGCAACAATGTATTCGAGATTTATAATTTATTAAAAACTTTAAACTTTTTTTTATTTTGTCAAAACTGACAATATTAGTAATTACTGTTAATTAGGCTTTCCCTGTAATTTTTTCATGGTATACTTCACTTCATTTTTAAATAATAATACTTTGAGATTGAAATATTCAAGATAAATTCTAAAATATAACTTCCTTAGGGGAAAATTTATTATCATTTAGTGTTTACCAAAAAAAAGCACTACAAATTATAGTACAGCAGTATTTGAATTATTTCTATTCTCCTTAATTTATTAATTATTTTTTCCCATCAAAATCTACCGAATCAAAACTTGCCATTACAAAAAATTACACATTCATAAATTTTTTATCATGTATAGCAGATACAATTTATTCTATATTATAAGACAAAATAAATAAATTCTATAACCTTGCTTCCTCCCCGCCACTTCTTTGGCGTTCAGGAAATGGTCAGTCGGCCCGAAGGCTCTCTTCCGGAAAGCATATTCCGCTATAAACGCTGATAATCTCTCATCCTGAGAGGAAATATATTTAGCGCATTTGTTGGTTTACAGACTCTCACTCGGAGTGGAAGTATATTTCGCACACCCTGCGTAGCCGAGTTTCGGGTTTTCGACTTAGAAGTGGAGTTTTCCGTGAATCTGTAGTTATTTAGATATAAAAAAAATAAAGTAAGAAATAAGAAGATTAAAAACATATACTCGACATTAATTGGTAAACAGTAACTTTTTCTGGTTGATAATGTGCCATAAAGAAATTGAAAATTTTGTTTAAAAAAGAAAATTTAATCGATTCGTTTCATGAAAAGAGTATATATGAGTTTTTTTTTTTTTTCTCTGATAAAATATATAAAATATTTTGTAAATATTTTTCATATAAATTTAAACAAGCATTAAAAATAATTGTGGGGAACAATTAATTGTCTCATATTTTTAACATAACTTAATACTTTCTTAAGTATTTAAGTTATGTTAGACAATATATAAAAATACAATTAGTTAACAATTATATAAAAATCAAAAAAAAAACAACAAATTTTTGCATGAAAGTGAATATTTTGCTTTTATTTCTTTTTTTGCTTTTGGTAAAAACTAGGAAAAATATAAAATTCAAATAAAAATTATTGCTGAAATTATTTTCAAATTAATTTTTTAAAAATATTACTTTCTAAAAGCAGCCGTTGAATTTTAGATGCTTAAAATATTCAGTTACATTCAAACACGAATCAAAACATAAAAGTATTTCATATGTAATGAACCAGAAAAAATTGGTATAATATTCAAATTCCTTTAAAAACGCATCTCATTTAAAACTTCCTTTTAAAACAGGAACATAATACTTACTAAGTTTCAAAACCACAGTTTGAATTAAAAACTGACGCATTAATTACCGTCAATTACATCAACTCATTCCACTCAATAAACCTGGAAATCTAAAAGAAATCCACAAAACTGTTTTTTCCAAAAAACTTTTATTTTTTCCAAAACACACATCCATTAACTTCCTAAAAATCTGTATTCATTAGCATGTTCACATTTCCCTCATATAGCATTTTTCAGAAACTTTGAACTAAACATAGCATGATGGATACCATCAATTCCCTGTATGCAAACCAACTCTTTTCAGTGATATTTAAAAAAGTTACAGGAAATGCAAGCAACAAAAAAGAGGACCGACTAAAATTTATCTATTTAAAGAAGCATGCTTAGCATTTTTCGCATCTACATCTGTCCTCCCCCTTCAGCTAACAACCCTTCCCTACCCTCGAGTGATTTGAAAAATCCTAGTTTCCGGAGTGCAATTAGTTTGATTTTCAGTCTCCCGTCAGCCAATTATCTTTCGAGACAGTCTCATACCCTTTTTGACTGGATACCCAAGGGATAGGGCAAGAGTGTCATGAAATGGGGTTTTACCAGATTTGCAAGCTTATCACGATTTCTGGTCCCGAAAAAGATCCCCTTATTAATCAGCAATTCTAATGATGTTGTTGAAAATGAAAATGAGATGAGCATTCGTTTAATAATTATGCTAATGCATTTAGCACTCAGACTATAATTAATTAATTATTATTACGTGCTGTTAAATAATTGTGGAATATCTTTACTACTGGATCTTAAGAGATGAGAGATTTTTGATTCTAATTATTATATATTCGTTGTCATAGATTTTAAAGGAAAGAATAAAGGATTTTTGTATTTTCCAAATTTAATATTGTAAGTATGTCTAGTTTTTTTTATCCTACTAAGCTTTATAAAAGAATTCTTATTTATATTGTTAATTATTTTTAATTCATTATTATTCATTTTTAATGCTCTGTTTCCACATTTATGAAAAATAAATCCTAAAACTTTACCAAATTTTTCATTATTAGTAAAGAGTTTTTTATCTTTCATCAATAACTTTTGTCGATATTTCAACACAATTTAAATTAAAATTCCATATTTATTATTTAAATGATAACAATTATGAAAAATTAAAAATATAAAATCAAATCTAGATATTAATGTCATGTGTTAAAAATAAAAATTGCACAAATAAAATTGTTAAAAGTATGAAACTTTTATACGTTAATATGGTGAGTAATTAAAAATTTCAAAACCTTATAGTTTTTCAAAAATAAAACAAAAATAATTAAGATCTTAATTAACATTAAGGTAATTAGAATTTCAAATTCAAAGCAGTCGCTATTTTTAATCTCTATAAGTATTTAAGAGAAAATTATATGAATGCAAAATTGTATTGCCTTTAAAAAGAGGAATTTGATTCAAGCAATCAATACTATTAGGATCATAATGCATAGTGAATTATTAAAAATAACGAGATAATTATATTAATCTGAAATTATCAAAAGTGATCTATTAAAAATAGTAAAACACATTTTGTTTTTCTTTTTTCTGAAACTGTAAAATGAATTTCCCTTTCGCCTCAAGGTCTCTTCATCGTTTTGATTAATTTTTTATTTTTCCTTCTTACTATATAACTTTTTTAAGAACAATTGGCTTACGTTCACTTTATTTATGAAGCTCTTTTTTCTAGAAGATAATTCTCTACATGTACGAAATGTTAAATATTCTTAATGTAAAATGGTAATTCATATAAAGTTGTAATTAATGTATGATGATAATTCATGTAAAAATGCAAAATGGTAATTCTGTAAGTAAACATGTAAATGAAACATGTACATGATAATGATAAACATGTATATCATGTACATACGTTTTACATGTGCTCTACATATAAAATGGTAATTCTATACATGGTACAACTTTTACTCTGTGAACTATTTCACTTACCTCCACCCCCCCAAAAAAAATATTAACAGACTCTAGTAGTTTTCTTGTAGATTGGGGTAATATTCCTCTCTTTATCTCGTACTGGGGTAAAAATCTATTTCATAAAAACATTACATTTAACAAAACATGTTGTTGTTAGCTGTTTTTTTAAAGAAAGTTTAATTATTTACTGAAACATTTTTAATTTTAATGCATAGATAAGCTGATACTAATCAGAGCTATTTGTGACACCTAACAACTAGAATTGCATGACATTTACTGAGAGGTACAACTGATAAGAGTATTAGACAAACAATTAAAACAATTGTTGTTGATAGGATGCCATGCTTTAAAGACTTATAACGAAACATTACTTTTCATTGAACATTTAAATGTTCCTTTGTGTCCAAATAACTACAAAAAGCCTTCTTTACAATCATCGGTAATAATGCACACCACAGTCCATTTTAAATTGTTCTTTAAAGTCGACATATTTTACACTTCACCAAGATAGTTAATGCCTTAAAACATTCTCTTTAGCACAGGATACCGCTATGAGAATGGTGAGTATGGGGAATCTAAACTTCAAAATTTTCAATGAAAGTTATTGTTATAGTTCAGTTTTGTCATGGTAATTTCCTGGTATTTACCTTATAAATATTTAAGCTATGCAAAACGCCATATTTTTTGCATTAGACAATATTTGTATTTTATTATTTGTTCAATTGTATAATGTTTTGTCGAGACTTTATAAATATTCTTACAAAATTTGGTCTAATTCTGGTAATTAAATCAAGTTATTGATAATCTTAAGTGATGCAGTTAATTATGATTTTCCCAGTATTTCACGATATTAAACAATATAAAAATAACCAAACATTACATCAGGTACATGGTTTATTACATTTTTTTTTTTAATTTTACGAATTTTAGTAAATAAAATAATAACTGTACAGTGCGTTATTATTTGTTAATCTTTTCTAAATCTCTATTTTATTTAGTTTTCTTTTCTTTTAAACATGTTATTATTCTTTTCTTATATTAGGGGGAAATTAGAAGTAATTAGATATATAAATAGTTAAAAAACTATGTAGCCTAAATGTTCCAATAATAAAATGAATCCCTTTAAATAATTATAATAAACATTTTCTGAAATAAACATATTATTATTCTCTACACACTTAATTATGCACAAAATCAAAATTCATCAACCAAAGTCACTTTTCCAAATAGTTTATTTATCAAACTAATAGCAAGATCTTAATATCTGACAAGCATCCTCATCAGGACATCTTATCCATCTGCTTGGCATGTATTTTTGGATATAATATTGTCCAGCGATTGTCTATATTTATCGACATAATATCGTCTCTCTTAATCCCAACTATTACATTACTATATACGATTTGTGTAGGAAGCAGCGTTATCTTTGCATGCAAAAATATTTCCCTCACCAACAAAAGCCGATCCCACCACTTTGGCGACACAACCACATCCAAAACCATAGCTTGAATTTTTTTAATAAAAGGAATCACTTTAAATAATTATAATAAACATTTTCTGAAATAAATATATTATTACTCTCTACACACTTAATTATGCCCAAAATCAAAATTCATCAACCAAAATCACTTTTCCAAATAGTTTATTTATCAAACTAATAGCAAGATCTTAATATCTGACAAACATCCTCATCAGGACATCTTATCCATCTGCTTGGCATGTATTTTTGGATATAATATTGTCCAGCGACTTGTGTACTATATTTATCGACATAATATCGTCTCTCTTTAATCCCAACTATTACATTACTACATACGATTTGTGTATGAAGCAGCGTTATCTTTGCCTACAAAAATATTTCCTCACCAACAAAAGTCGATCCCACCACTTTGGCGACACAATCACATCCAAAACCGTAGCTTGAATTTTTTTAATAAAAGGAATCACTTTTTATAATTATTATATTAAACATTTTCTGAAAAAATTATATTATAATTCTCCACACATTAAATTCTGAACTAAATCAAAATTCACCAACCAAAATCACTTATATCGAAAAATATATGCTAAGCAGATGGATAAGCTGTCCTGATGTGGAAGTTTGTCAGATATTAAGATCTTGTAATTAGTTTGATAAATAAATTATTTGGAAAAGGGATTTTGGTTGGTGAATTTTGATTATCCAGCAACTTGGGTATTTATCGATATAATATCGTCTCTCTTTAATCCCAAATAACATACGATTTGCGTATGAAGCGGCGTTATCTTTTTGCATACAAAAATATTTCCCTTGATTTGGGGTTGGTTGAATCAATAAACAGAAGACCCCTATTGAGGTTTGAGCTTTATTCGTTTGTAAAGGGGACTAGTATTTGTCGACACACTTTGGCGACACAATCCCATCCACAATGCGTCCGGAAGGGCTGCACTTGGCGCCATTGAAAAGGCAACCCTTGAGATGGAAGTCATGCAGATGCAAGCAGGGAGGAGGAGATGAATAGGTATTAAATTGCAGAGGCGAAACAGAGAGGAGCGGCCGCCATAATAGCTCGATGGTTGGTGCTTTTGATTGAACAAGTGCTATTGATTCTCGACGCTCACCCACACTTCACACGGCGCGGCTCTAGGGGGAGATTCTACAAATTCAATCACGCCTTCCTTTCAGCCCTCTCTTCGTTTTTTTATTGATTTGTTAAGAGGATCTCCCCCCGTAAAACTGCCATGCATTCTACGATATGGAATATGTATGTTTGTCTAGTAATATGAATGTAAACTTGTCGCCAAATAGAGAACGTTTGGTAAAAGATCTATCTAAAATGGCATTTAAGAGAGAAAATCTATTACTAAAGGGAAATTTAAGGGTTAAAGAACATATAGCCTTATTGTTAAATGTATAATTTGTAATTATATGCTTATTACTTTTCGTTAAGCGTATCTGCGTTGATTTTGGGTCAGTTAAATTTATAATCAGAAGTCTCTCTATTGAGGTATGAGCTCTATTCGTGGTAAAGTGGAAAGTGGACTAAGAGTATGCAGGAGGTTTGTAATTATATGCTTACTACTTTTTTAGTTAAATCTACCTACGTTGATTTGGGGTTGGTTGAATCAATAAACAGAAGACCCTCTATTGAGGTATGAGCTTTATTCGTGGCACAGTTGTAAAGGGGACTAGTATTTTTGCAGGAGGTTTTTAATTATATGCTTACTACTTCGAATTAGATTTATTAATTCCACGAATAGAGCTCATACCTCTATAGAGAGACTTCTGATTATATAGAGGTATGAGCTCTATTCGTGGCCCAGTGGTAAAAGGTGCAATTTGTATGTAGGAGGTTTGTAATTATATGCTTACTACTTTTCGTTAAGTGTATCTGCGTTGATTTGAGGTTGGTTAGATCTATAATCAAAAGTCTCTCTATAAAGATATAAACTTTATTTGTGGCCCAGTGATAAAGGAGGCAATTTGTATGCAGGAGGTTTGTAATTATATGCTTACTACTTTTCGTTAAATATACCTACGTTGATTTTGGGTTGGTTAAATATATAATAAAAAGTCTCTCTATAGAGGTATGAGCTCTATTTGTGGTTCAATTTTAAAGATGGCAATAATTAATAATGATAATAAAATACCTATATTTGAATTTTTCATAAAAAATTTTCTATATATTAATTTTATGAGTGAAGTTAAATATATAATTATCAATAGTATAGATACATTAATAATTCCATTTTTAATTTAATAACTATTATTTTTTAAAATTAATATTAAAAATAAGGGTTTTTCTAATAGTAAGAATCTTTCTTTCTTATGAAATTATTTTATAAATTAATTAATTAATTAATTAAATCGTACATATTTAAATCACAAAAATAAATAAATGAATTAATGAGTAATAAAAAATTAATATTAAAGAATTAATTCAATTTTTTTTTCCTTCATTTGCAACTGTTATTAATTGAAATAACAATTTAGCATTTAACAATATTAAGCCACACGCAGTCCACATTAGCGCACGAAAGTTTTAACCGTTTTATATAAATCGTTTTGCTGCTATTTTGATGTTAATCGAAACACTTGCAGTTTGTTGTTCGTTTTCATTCAGAGGAAAAGAATTATTGTTCGAAAAGATGTCGAACGGTTCGTGTCAATGAATTTATGACTTGGCAAAAGGCCGGTTGGATAATACCTCACACGAGGGTGGCCTAACTGGGTTTTTTCTCGAATTTTTCTGAGAATATCTTAGAATGTCGAGGTCTTCTTGAAAGACTGACTTTAGAATAGTGACACATCGTCCTCCAGTGGATCCCAGGACACTGTGACATTTTAAGTAATGATCAGGTAGATTTGTTGGCTAAGAAGGGCACACGGATAGTCCAACAAGCAAATACTTGCAACTTTTTTTCCATGAAAATTTATAATCAAAAATCAAATGAGACTTAAATGAAAGGCATTACTCGCTGCTCGTGTTTCCTCAAGGAGTTGGAGGAACATTTTGGAACAGGATATTTCGGACAAACCTTGTGAAAATGCTGTCACGGAATTTAGACTTGCGGTGTGCCATGATTGTTTGGCGAGCCATCTGCACCGCATTGGCAATTTTTGATATCTCAAATTGCCCACTCTGCGGAAAGACGAGATCATGGACAGGTACCACATAGCATGATGCCCGGTCTTGTGGGGGATTCCGAGTTGAAAAGATATTGGAGTACTAGAACTTTCCTGATGAGACATTGACTTTATCTCTTATTGTTTTCCTTTTTCTTGTGTTGTTTACACTCGTAAGATGTGGTCATTCTCTCTTGCCATTGTAAATATAAAAAAAAAGTTTATCGAATTCTAACTAAAAGAGATGAGAATGGATGAACATTCGTTCAAATGTTTTACACATGCACAATTAAAGATAATAGCATTGAACTGTCCAAAACTGGAAAACGGCTGATCTTTCAGTTTCTAAAAATGGGATATTTGAAAGTTAGTTCATTTTTGCAAGAAAAAAGGGGAAAATCTATATTATTCAAGACAAAGAAATGCAATTTTTGCAGCTAGTGTAAGAACAAATAGTAAAATTTTAAACTAACAAATTTTGTTTCCATTGTATTTGCGTGATCGATTTGCTTGTATAGCTGAAACTAATTTAAAATGAAAACTACCTGAAACGTGAATATCTAAAACGCAGATAATTAAGTGAAACCAACAACTAATCTGTATGTACCGATCCCCCTCTTGCAATCTGGATCATTACCAATTTACAACTATCTCGTCGCTTATTTGCAGTTAACAAACCCACCAAACCGTGTAAGCGATCCGAAATTAGAGTGCACACTTACTGCTCAGGGCAAAATCAATTAATAATAACAATAAGAGTCAAGGCACGTGGTTTTCGCACCTCATAAAATATTTAAAATTAGAGGAACTGTCTGGGGTTTAAGACTGGCGATCGGTCTTCCGACCAGACGACAGACACGTCACGTAGGTACTGACGAACAGAGAAAAAATCCCTTCCAATAAAAAGAACAAAAAAAAATACCAAGCGTCATCACTGTTTGGATTAGCCCCTCTGTTGCCAGGGGCAACGGCCCCCTAAATTGATCATTAATTCATCGGGACATGCTTCACTACGCAACATGTAATTTCTCGGTTCTTGGCAGCTAACCGCAACCGCGGCCGCTGATCCACCCCCCACATCACTGGGCGGAGAGCTCCCACCCCCTTCACCCCCTTCCTGAATGTCGATCTAAATGCCGCGTAGGGGATTGGAAGGGGGGGAAATGCAGGAGGGTTGACGTATGACATTGTGGACAGCTAACTCATGAACCTGTTCTAATGACTATTATCGCATGGAAGTTTCTTTTGAAAGGGGTGGGCCAAGAGCATGAAGAAATTCGAAAAAAATTGTCAGACGACTAAATACTGATCGTACACTTTGTAGAGGAACAATGATTTCTATAGTGCCGCTCGAAACGATTACCTGTTATTTTTAGCAGTATTATGTATATTTTTTTAGTTGGAATGATTGATATTCTGTGCATTATATGGTTGCGTCAGCTGTTATAAAACGTAACAAAAAGACTTAAGTGATTTGAAATACAAAGACCTTTTAAAAGTAAACAAATATGTAATTTATTTGAGTATCATAATGGATTTTAGGATAGAATTTGTTTTTACTTTAGCATCTTTTAAATTGCATGTTTAAAAGTTTCGACTTTATAACTCTTCTTCTTTAATGGCGCAACTGTCCCATGGTGGGCCGGAGACAGGAGGATTTCCTTTTTAAGGGGTACCGATTTCAGTTCTACACCCAACAATCACATTAGATCAGGAACTATAATTTAAAGTGGATTCTGAACCATAACAAATATCTATGGCACCGCAGGGACTCTAACCCGAAGCCTGTGACACCGAACGCCTGTCACTCGGCTATCAGGTCCCCGACTTTGTAATTAACTGTTAATAAATTTCACGAAAAATAAAAAATTTAAAAGTAATATTTTGAAAAAAATTAACATACTTTAAATTATACCAAAATTTAAATTAAATAATCATTAAAAAATAAGAAAAAAAAAGAAAAATGTTGCATTTAAATATTTTTTTATCATAAACAGTAAATCTTATAATTGAATGGATGCTGGTTAGTTCTACTAACACTTTTAACAATCCTTATGAATTATTATTGGATGTTAAATTTTCAGAAAAGATAATTATTAGATAATTGTCATAAACTTTTAGTTGATAAGTATAAAGTATGATATTTCATGATCTATTTTGTTTGCTTTTAAATATTATTCTTATAAAATAATTTTTACAAGCTAAAATAATTAAAAATAAATTAATACTCAGCTTTCAATTAAAAATTAAAGCCTAAAATATTTTTACGGCTAGCATGTGAAAGGGAACAATAATATTTAAATAATTATATTATACAATAATAACAAATAATAGTACAGAAAATAGTTATAATAATTAATAATAAAATAATTAAGTAAATATAATAATAATTAAATAATTATAAATAATTTGAATTATAATTTTAAAATATTAGAAAACAAATTGTCTTTATTTACTATAAAATAATTCAAAACTGCTTTGATTCTTAGTGTTCCGAGTACACTTCATCAAATCTGTAAATGTTACTTTTCTGCCTGTACTGTCATGATGTTAGTAAGCCTACTTTGAGCTTAAGATTCTCTCCCTCGCTTTTCACTAATAACTGAATTTGAAAATATTTTAGTTTCAATCTAAATTACATCTAATTTCAGTTATCTATTCTTAAAACTAAGCCATTTCATTTTAATAATTCAAATTTTAATTACTTATATAAGAAATTATATTTATTTTAAGAAAAATATTTTGTTGTATTCTAATGACGACGTTGATTCTTTTAATTAAGGCCACAGCAGATATGTAACAAATTCAGACATAACCAGAGAGCAAAACTGGGGTATGCAAACTTGTACCCAGATATTATTCCCCCTAAATTTTTAACTGAAATCCCCCTGGAAAATCAGTACCCTCCTCCTCAACGTCTCAACGGAAGAACTCTCTCCTAAGGATTTACAGTCCCTCTTCCATTAAAAGAAACGATAGTTTTCTGTCATGCTTTGTTTGTCGCTTTCTTTAAATTAAAAAACCTAAAGCGCTGCCCAATAGGCTTGACCAGCTCTCCCGTCAATTATTAAACATATTTTGCTAATTAATACTTTAAACTGTTTTTGTTAATTACTAATTAATATTGTTTTGTTTATTATTATTTCAAAATATTTCTAATTAAAAATTAAAATTATTTTAATTACATATTAATGAGAATGAAAATGACAATATTAATGAAACTTATTTAACAATTTAACAATTACAAACTTAACAATTACAATTTAATTAAATTTAACAATTACAACAATTTTAATTACAATTAACAATTGTTTTGATAATTTAAAAACTTATTAAAACAATTGTTAGTAATTTAAAAAACTTATTAAATCAATTTTTAGTGTAACAATTACATCAATTTTTAGCACAATAATCTTAAAATGTTTTAGATCAAGTGCCACGCTGATTATTGTATAAAAACGAGAAGTGCTAGCAAGTAAAAAAAAAATCTTTTAATCGTGTTTGCAAGTATGTAATATGCACTAAAAATAAATATTACTTTAAAATAGTAAAAGTTAGCATTTGTATTATAATTTGGAACTAGGCAGATACTTTTCTTGAATGGGAAAAACCCCTGATGGGCCAAGTCCGTCTGCTTACTGGCAGATTCCGAAACATTAGAAGTTTTATTTTTATGGTGTAGGGTTGGCAGCACGCCTAACACTTTACAATAGTATTAGATCGAGACTTACGGCTTTATATGAATTCCGACTCTCTACAAACATACATGGCACCGCAGGGACTCGAACCCGAATCCTGTGGCAACGAGGGCCAGAACGCTAGTCACTCGGTCATCAGCATTAAACCTGGACATATTAGAATTTAATGGTAGTTGCAGATGCCATAATTGAATTGGTATATTGTAAAAGCAGTCCACTGCCTTCTTAAATTTTGCAAGGTACTTTTTTTACTTTCAAAGCTAACTACTTATATATATATATTAAGATATTTATCTGCTGATCTAAATTAACATTATGTGTTTTGACAATAATCCTGATAGTGAACTTCATCCAAAATGGCAAACAGCTGACAGTAGAAAAGTACTGAGGAATAAACTGTATTAATTGTTATGACGTTAAATATATCATAAAAATAAATTAATTGTCTAAATTAAACAGACATATAAATGTATCAATTTATTTATCCTTTTGTTTAAGACTACTACTACGCCTCATCACTGTGCCTAGAGCTGAGTTGCCCCTATACAGTTTGGAAATGATGTGCTCATCCACATCATTTCCAATTTCCAATTGACTGATTGGGCTCCGTGACGCTCTTATAATCATATGAGACGTTAATGACTACGGGACCTATGGCTTAAAGTGGATTTCGAACCACTACAAACACCCATGGCACAGCTAGGCCTCGAACTCAAAACCTCAGGCACCGAGCGCCAGAACATTTAGGCCCAAAAATTTATCAATAACTATTTCCCTGCTTAAAAATACATTCAATCCATTATTATTATTATTGAAAATAAATTCAATTTTCATTGCCATATGCAAGCAAGTCTAAAAAGCAAGCATTCTGGTTTATTTTAATACTTCAAAATGTGAAACAAAACAACTAATTAGTCTTATTTCTTTCTTTTATGTATGTCAAAACGCAATACCGATTAGGCTTTCAAGCAGTGTTTAACACATTGGTCAACAATAAAATTTACTTGACATCGCCTTGAATAGCGCTCATAAATACACTCTTATTTGAGCTAATACTTTTCAACGTGTAATTTCACGTTAATGACTCACGCGACTATTCAATTACGTGCACCGTATTTTCATACTTATTTGTATGCATTAACTCTCTGCACGTGATGTTAGAATAATAAGTCTCCGGAGATTCCTCAGCAAATTGAGAATTACATAGAAAGTGTTTATTGTTTCGAAACTTTGTTGGGTTTACTGAATTTTGTATTAAAAATTAAAATTTCGCGTATTTTGTAATGTAAAAGTATTCAAAATATGCATTTGAAAATATGGCTGTATAAAAATTTAAATTTTAAAGTTTCGCTTATAAAGTGAAACCTCTTTTGAAATCTTCTAATAAAACAGAATATTTTGTAAATACACATTTTTATCTAAATAATGACTAAAAATAGATTAGAAATATATTTTTAAAAAATTAATTTAAAAGCTATATAAAATAGGAGAAATTATTTAGTGAGAAGGAGAATTATTTATGAGAAATAATTTAGAAAAATTAATGAGAAAAATTTATTTAGATAATAATCTTATGTGATTTCTATTATAAATATATTTTGTTGCTGTTTCTTATCGCACTTGATAGACATCTAGACTAAGCCCACGAACCCGTGTGGTCTCATGGCTGAAGGGAAAGGGGACAGTTTCTGTTGTGGTGGAGCACCCGTATGTAAAAGTCTGACTTGGCTCCGTGACGCTGACTTTTTTTACGGTGTAGGTTAGTCTGCCCTAGGCCCAACGCTGTACAGTCATATTAGACCAGAACTTACGGCTTTAAGTGGGTTCTGAACCACTGCAAATATATATGGCACCGCGACCGGATCCGAAACCTGTGCCATCGAGCACCAAAGCGGTGGTCAATCTGCCATTCAGGCCCAGATATATTTTAAATACTATTTGTAGTAGTTTGACGGCCAATTGGCTATCATTAAGACCTTTGGTCCCATAGGCTTCAGGTTTGAATCCTGACAGTGGCATGGATGTTTGTTACTGGCTCGGAATCCGCATTAAATTGTAAGTCTCGTTCTAATTAACCTAAAATGTGCAAAAACTGACCGTAAAGCAACAAACTTAAGATTTGTAAGGCCTGTTTTATTAATAATATCTTATATTTAATCAAAATAATATGAAATATTGTAAGAATTAATTATATTCCATGTTTGGTATTGTAACTAAGAAAATTTAGAAAAACCCCTACCAAGCGTTCGTTTTGATACATTACATTATTAATTATTAAATTTCTTTATTTCTGAAATCAGTCTGTAGCTTGAAACACTTTGACTTCTCGTCTAATCGCATTCGATCTTGAAGATTAAATAGTTGTAAGGATGGTGAATAGTAATAACTAAATAAATAATAACGATTCTTTCTTTAAATGGTCTGATTATGTGTTCCATTGGCTGCTGACATAACAAAAAAATGAGTACTTAATTTTACTCAGAAAATATAGATAAAACCTATAGCAAATATTTTTTAATCGATGGCTTCAAAATTCGCTTATATTGTTTATCATTCCATATGAAAGAAAAAAATTGGTGTAAGGTCACTGCCGAAGAAAGACAAGTTTCTATAATTTTTCTATTGTTTCTTAAAATTTTTTAAGAAACAATAGAAAATATTTTTTACAGAAACAATTTTTTGTATTGGAGAGTAATATTTATTTTCGGTCTTGCATGATCTTAGATCATTTGCATTAGTTACAAAATATAATGTTACGTATGTAGCAGATTCAATGTTATCCAGTGTGGACAGTGTAAACCATCTACAATTTAGCCTTCATTGTGCCACAACAAACTGGAATAAACACTTTCAAGAGAAGCCTAATAAAAAGAAAGATTATTAACTAAGAAAAAAAAGATTAGAAGCCTAAGAAAGATTATCTTCTGCTAAATTCCTGCGGATTTAACATGTACATCTATAGACATGGAAGCTTTCGATTCAGACTCAAAAATATAACTTTTAACCTAAAATTCTTCGGGTCGAGTTTTGAACAAGTTAATCAGTATTCGAAATGTTTTCTTACAGTTTTTTAATAGAATTTTGAAATATGATTCATCCTAATTAAATATTCTGTAATATTGTCCGTTAAAACTAATAATCCTTAATGACATTTAAGTTCTAATGCAGCAGGCAATACAGAGACAGGCCATAAGCAAGGGCTTCACCACTTTTATTCATGTAGCACTTCCCAGGAAGGGACGTATAGCTTGGAGATATGCTACGGACACGAGTAACAATACTCCCACAACGCTCTACGATCCTATTAGACCGGAGGATATGGTTTAAAGTGAATTCCGAACAGCTACAGACATCCCTGGCACAGCCGGGACTCAAACCCGAAACTCCTGGTACCGAGCGCCAGCCACTCGGCCATCAGGCCCATGACATTAAATATTGAATATTAGTATTAACCAAAACTGCCATCATATTAAGAGCATACTTTTATTTAGACAGTAAAACATAAATAATATTTTTTCAGTTCTTTTATTAGATGACACTCTCCCTATCTTGTTCAAATTTTCAATCGTTCATAAAATACTTTTTATTCATCCACTCAAGTTCAAATACATTTTTTTGAACTTGGTAGTGGATGACACTGATGTTAATACAGTTTTTAATTCTGTAATTAAATTAAATTAATTAATTTTAGTTTTTTTTTCAGATTTAAGTTGCATATATCTACCAATAGATGGCGCCAGATAAACTTAAAAATGAATGAAAATTATTTATAAAGGACTTTCTGCAATAGAGTGAAAAAAAAAATAGAATTGACTTTAAAAAATTTTTTTTTATATTACTTGTTTATAAATCCTATGAAAAAAATTAATTAACTTACATATATCAAGACGTATTTTAAAATTGCAAATGTAGAAAAACTACTAATATAATGGGAATATCAGATCAAACTCATATTAGTGTTAACCAAAACTCCCATCATATTAAGAGCATACTTTTATTTAGACAGTAAAACATAATATTTTTTTTATTTTACTTACTCCTAATTTTTCATTTCAGATAATGTATTTCATATTTGCTGCAGCATATTGGTTTCCTTTATATGGTGTGTATAGTGGGGTCTTTTGTAACAACCACGAATTTTTCGTGCTAACATAATCTTTAGACGCGAGTCAATATTTGCTGCCTTTGTTCGCGCGTGACACGCGATTTGTAAGTCACGGAAAACCAAGAGATCGATTGTTCCTTCTGGCTTGACATTTGTATTTTGATTCATTTGGTTGATTTACGACAAAGCAGCTGAATTGAAAGGCTGAAATAGTAATGTATAGTACCTCTCAATTATAATTTAGTGTTACCGTATATTTCTTTGCAAAAGCCAAGACTTTTTACAACTTTCTTTTAAGCTAAAGTACAGGGATCAATTTATATATATTTCTGTTAGCCAGTGCAAATGATAAATCACCAAATATTGATAAATTAAGAAAGTTTTTGCTTTAGTTTATATTTAACTTTATGAAAAAATTGTTTAAATGAAATGAGTTATTATTATTTTTTAAATTAGTTTTTTATTTTTGAAATTGTATGTATTGAATCGTCGCTAAAACGAAAAAAAAATGTGATGCTGGTCAGAGACCAGGGGGAGAAAATGCGGCAAATCTTAATTTTAAATAAAAATTGATCAGTTAGTCATCAATAAAAATCAATATTATAAAAATTCATTTATTAATATTGAGTTCTCTTGAAATTTTATGTTCGATTTTCAAAAACTGTACATGAAATTTCCTAATTATCTTAATCATCTAAATTATCAACTTTATTGTTAAATTATTAATTTATAATTAAATTATTAACTTAATTATTAAATTATTAATTTTATTATTTAATTAAAATTTTAATGTATAACTTAGCATAACATATTTTATGAATTCCAAATGAAATCTTTTAATTAATTTAGTTTTTCGTTATATTTTATGTTTTATTTAATATTTGAGATAAATATCTACAATATTCACTTTTAAAGGAATTTTTAAATTGAAAACGTTTAATGAATCTTCAGTTCATGAATTTCATGTTTAATGAATCTTTAAATTACCGTGCACTATCGAATTAAACTATGCACTTGCACTATTCTATAACTTGCACTATTTCAGTACGAATGGAATATAATTTGTTTAAAAAGCCAGCCATGGAGGAAACTTTCCTTAAATTATTTAATCAAAACGTTTTATACTATTAAATTATCGTTCCTGCAGAATGATTGGTTTGGAGTTCTATAACGTTTTAATTTTAGTATTTTCAATTTTAATTTGAATATAGATGTAGGAATAGCGAAAAGAGGAAATAACGTAAATATATCAATTGTTCAAAAAGAGGGTGGAAGTAAGTTAATCAATTTCATTCTGTGAATCCCCAAATTAAGATGTATTGATGTACTAGATAGAGAAAGACATAGAGGTATGTCAGATAGAGGTAAATCGTAAATAAATAATTATTTTTTCGCTACTTTAATTTTTAATTTTTTTTCCTTCTTATCTCAGATTGGTATCCATTTGTATTTTAAATATGGTTAGACATATGTATCACAACTCCAAATTTTTTTTTTTTTTTTTTTTGGGGGTTCTAATGCAGCTGGCAAACACTCTCCAAAATTATTACACCTAAAAGTTAATTAATAATTATTTTTAAATCAATACTGTCACATTTTTTTAGTATATTAGAGTTTTCTAATTAAATTAATTGAAGAGAATCTATTTTCAATATTTTGATCATTTTTAAATCGAGAAACTTATTTAAAAATATTTTATATACACATAAAATTGTGACGGAATCGTGGCTCAGTGGTGGTAACGTGCCGCTAGTGAGCATTAGAGCTGAGGTTCAATCCACTGACGGCTTTGTTGTAGGCACTGTTTCAAAAAACGAAGAGACTCCAGGGCTTTTGTGATACTGAATATCTTACCTCTGACTATTACTACTACTACCCCATACCACATCACTGTGCCTTGAGCTGATTTGCTCCTTCACAGTTTGGGAATGATATGAGTGAGATATCTGATTGGTCTCTGTGACGCTCTACAATCATATGAGACCAGGACCTATGGCTTAAAAGGATTCCGAACCATCCATGGCACCACCGGCACTCCAACCCGACGGCACCGAGCACCAGAGTGCTAAACGCTGACACTGGGTCATGCAGGCTGTTTTTGCCTTGGACTACCTGGTGGAACTTTTTCGGGTTTTTTCCATACGACAAGCAAATGCGGAGCAGTTCCCCTAAAACTCTTCCAGGAAGACACTGCTCTCCTTCTTCAGCGTTACGGTGCCAAATCAGACTTCTACCCACGGGTGCTCCATCTCAACAAAAGCTGCCCCTTTTCCTCCATCCAGGAGTAGACTATTCATTAGACTTAAAATCCATCCACAAATTATCCAAAATCTTCCTTCCTATCATTTGAAATTCTTAAACATTTATTCAATCAATATGAAATTTTTTCGCAATCTGGATATATATATATATTATTATTTGTTTTTAAGCAAGTTGCAGAAAGCACTAATTCTTACATGAATTCGAAATACCACAAAAAAAAAAGAAAAAAAAAAAAGTCACTCAACCAAACCGATGTGACAATGATGATACATAAAGAATCGATAGAGCTCCTCTTTTTGTATCGATGAAATCAATACATGAAACAAAAAAGTCACATCAACCGTGATTAATTTCTTGGCCGAGGTGGAAGGAAATATCAATTCCATTTGTTGGAAATCTTTTTTCTCCTCCCCCTCTCCCCTTCCTATTCTCTGTTCTCTTTTCTTTGCACAATCGATTCTCCACCTTATGTTTGGATACAGTCGGACACGAAGACACGGTTTTCCCTGCTGATCCGTGGTAACAAAAGGTCAAAAGAGAGGCACAAAGAACAATATGCTACAGAGATAAGTCAATCCACCTAGTTGGTTAAGATTATGTTCTGATCTTTTTTTTATTTGTATGTTAAGAAGGTATGAAAAGAGACTTTTATTTGGCTTCTTCATGGGTTTTTTTTTTCTTTTATAAAAAGGATTTTAGTGGTTTCTATGGTTATACTTTAAAGGGGGTCATATACATATATTTATTGTTTAAATAAAGATATCGTTTTGATAATTTGTTGTTTACCGTTTTGATAATTTGTTTTGATCGTATCCACTTACACTTCAAAACCATCTACATCATTGTATTTAATATCAGAAATAACGAAATGAAATTTAGTTTGTATATTTATATATTATAAACAAGTAATATAAAAAAAAAAATTTAAAAGTCAATTCCTACTTTTTTTTTTACTATATTGCAGAAAGTCCTTTATAAATAATTTTCATTCATTTTTTTAAGTTTATCTGGCGGCATCTATTGGTATATATATGCAACTTAAATCTAAAAAAAAAAAAAAAAAATAAAATTAATTAATTAAATTTAATGACTGAATTAATATTTGAAAAACTGTATTAACATTCAGTGTCATCCACTACAAGTTCAAAAAAATGTATTTGAACTTGAGTGGATGAATAAAAAAGTATTTCATTAAAGTTTGAAAATGTGAACAAGATATATATAGGGATAGTGTGAGCTAATAGAAGGAATTGAAAAAAAAATAATAAATAGTTTTTGCATTAATGTGGTTAAATTAATTATCAATTAATTTGTAAATTTCTTAATATTATTTAATTAAATTAATTTGTAAATTTCTTAATATTATTTAATTAAATTAATTTATATATTTCTTGCTTAAATGAAGACATCGTCTTTGATAATTATCAACTTATCCACTTACGCTTCAAAATCATCATCTGTGTTTAATATCAGAAATAACAAAATGAAATATATATTGATATATTATAAAAAAATAATAAATAATTTATATATTAATGTGATAAAAAATGTGGTTAAATTAATTATCAATTAATTTATATATTTCTTGTTTAAATGAAGATATCGTCTTGGTAATTTTCAATTTATCCACTTACACTTCAAAATAATATTAAATTATTAATATTATTAATATTATTTAATATCAGAAATAACGAAATGAAAATTAGTTTATATGTCGAAATATTATAAAAAATAAACAATTTTTGCATTAATGTGATAAAAAATGTGACTATATTAATTATCAAAGAAATGTGATTAATTTTATTATCAAAACTATTTTTATAATAAAAAATATTTTTATAACAATTCTAAAAATTTTTTGAATTGCAAATCTCTATTAATTTAATTAAAAAAATCTGTTTGGTAAGTTGTAAAGAAAGAGCAATTATATTATGTAAATGAAAAAAAAAAAGAAAGTTAGTCAATGTGAATACTATTCATTAAATTTAAGTTGAATGCAATATTTAAATTCTAATTTATGAAGCAATCTTTTCAAAATATCATTGGAGTCCATTACTCAAAATTAATATTTTCAAATAATTCAAATGTTAATTCAATTAAATGATTAATAATGATTGTTAATAATTATTTTTATATACAAACTAAATAACTAAACAAACCAGTAAATATAATTTATTTAAGATGATAATATAATTTTTAATATTATATTTTATTATAATATTTTACGGTTTATTTATGTAGGCATTTCTCATTTTCTTCAATTAAGATATTAATATAATTTCTACCAGTAGTTATAAAAATTTGCGCACGATTTGCATAAATTACCCTAAATTTTTATAAACATATATTGGTAAAAAAAAAAAAAAAATTATTCTACTTTTTAAAATAGAACAATAGAACAAAAATACCAAATAGAAAATAAAATACTAAGTCTAACTTTTTAATAAATAAAAATCAAATTGTAATTAAAATATTCTTAAGAATTTGGAAATTTACATTATTACAATTGAGTATGTATAAAATCAGTATTATAGTTATTAATAATTTTTATTAATTTATTTCTGTGTATTGTTTTAAAAATGTTTACTCTTTTCCTTCGTTTAATTAAAAAATTTACAGAAATTTTTTTTTTTTTTTTAAAGATTGAATATTTAAATTTCTAGCTTATTTCAATAAACTAAATTTATTAAATAATGTATAGAATAAAAGCAAACATATAACTTTTAAATGAAGCTTATATTAATTCCGTCTAGACGGTTAAAGTTAAGCAAAATTCCCATTTATAAACTGAGACTCGTTAAACCTTTGAAATTTATTTCTATTTCATGTCAAACTGGTAAAATAAATATTTATATCTTTTTATAATTAAAATACTTTTTAAAAAAATGTTAAAAAAATGGCAAGTAATTGTATTTTTTGTAGAAATATAATTTTATTTATTTTTCTAAAATAATTCTCAATTAAAATATATTTTTGCATTGTTCAATACTTCGAATTTCGAATATTCTATAACTAAATAAATAAAATAATTATTTAAAATAATTATTTAATATGCAATTATAATAATAATTTAATTATTATTAATTTTTCTTTTTTAAAAGAAAGATTACACCCAATCTTTTCCGTTTTTAGACATAAACAAGTAATACAAAAAAAAAAAAATTATTAGTCAATTCCTACTTTTTTTCACTATATTGCAGAAAAGTCCTTTACAAATAAAGTTGATATTTTCTTCTTACATCTGGCGCCATCTATTATTAGATACATGCAACTTAAATCTAAAACAACAACTAAAATTAATTAATTAAATTTAAATAATGAATTAATATTTGAAAAAACTGTATGAACATCCAGTGTCCTCCACTACAAGTTAAAAAAAAAAAAAAATGTATTTGAACTTGATGAATAAAAAGTATTTTATCAACGATTAAAAATTTGAACAAGATATATATAGGCAGAGTTTGAACTAACAGTAGGAATTGATAAAAGGCACTTAAAATAATTATTTAAACAAATTAATCGCCTCAAAATTAATATCCCCTTTTGTAAAAGAAAGATTACACCCAATATTTTCCGTTTTTACACACACATAAAAAAATAAATAAACTTGCAGTGCAAATTTCTCCTGGCGCAAACGATTTGTCAATATGAGGCTTCGCCGGCAGCTGATGACGATAATAGCTGCACTGGTTGAGAAAATATTAATTCAATACTCTCTCGATCGCCATGCACGACAGGCACGTAATCCGGTATAATTTCATGATTCACCCGCCCGCCCTGCAGTGAGTAGTAAACGTACACTTTTCTTTCCTCTTTTATTTCGTTTTTTTTTTTTTTCTTTTTCTCCCCTTTTATTGAACCAAAACAGAGCGAAAATATTCTGATCTGTCAATACAGTACCTAACGCCATCTATTAGCGGAAAGTAAAGTTAAATCTGTAAACATTCAAAAGTTTATGAATGTATTTGGAAATGTATTGTCATATTTGGAAGTTTATATTGGAAATCTATTGACATATTTGGAAGTTTATATTGGAAATGTATTGACATGTTTGAAGTTTATGAATGTATTTTTTGCTGGAATTAAAAAAAAAGAACATTATAATGATATAATTGTTCTAATTAATAGTATTTTAAAAATTTTATATTTAACTTAATATAATTTAAATTAAATTTTTAATTTAGTTTTAAATTTTTTATCTAATATGAATTAAATAAAAAATTGATATTCATTATTTTTATATTCCCATATTTACTATTTTTATCTTTTGTTATTTTTTTTAATTCGTTATTTTTATATTCATTACTTTTCATCATTTATCATTCATTATTTTTATAAGTTTGTTTTTATATTCACCATTTTTTAATTATTTTTAATTATTTTTTAATTTATTATTTTTATAATCATTTTTACGAAATGTTTGAAGCACTATTTTAAAAATCAAACTTATTAAAATCTACATAAATAGTAATGATGTAAAAATAATGTTATGAATTTCATCAATATGTAGGTATTGAAGAAATTAATTATGTAACCATTTTTTTTTATTTGTAAAAGTACATATACAGGAGAACATAATTTTAATTAAGGATAAAATTTCCAAAAATATAAGATATTTGGTATTTATTTGATAAAATTTATCAATAAGAATAATTATCTTGAAAAATAAGTCATTATTTTATGGAATTGAAAACCTAATTCGAAGAAAAATAAATTTGTTGAGTAACTTAATATACTAAATTTTGACTTAAAATTGTGCAATTCATTAAGTTATTACTAGATATTTATTAATTTTTATGTATTCATATTTTTCTCTGAAATAGCATGTAAATAAATGCAATTCATATAAAAATATATGGCATATATAATACATAAATAATATATTATCATTATATAATATATATATAAATTAATTAATTAAAATATACTAAGTTAATTTATCATCTAATATATAAATAATATATAGTATTGCAAAAATGTAACGTCATATATTTTATAAATTAATAAATTCTTTCATTCATTAACATAACTTATGGTCCAGTGACAAGTAAGCAGCTGGTATGCAGAGGGCCGAGGTTTGAATCCGCTAGTGGCATTATTGATTTCAGAAACGAAAAAATTCGATGGTCTTTGTGACAAGAGTGTAAAACCTCTCTCTTCACTAGTTAAGGTTGCATTGTAGGAGTTTTGTGGGTTTTCTCCCTCACAACACGTAAATGCGGAGCAGTTCTTACTTAAAGTCCCCCTGGAAGGCACTGTTCTCCCTAACTACTGATTGGTGGGTTGCTCGTGGAACATGAAAGCCACCGATGTTAAATGGGATTTTATTATCTACCCTACTTTTATTTATTATACCCTAATTTTATCTACCCTAATTATTTGCATAACATTGGGTTTATCATTGTTATAAAAGCTACAATATCTAAATTGTGTGTTTACTACATACAATGATTATTAAACAACCCCAACAATTGTAATATCTTAACTTTTTTTCCCAGAAAATTAATGGAAAAAAAAATGAGACAATTGAGTATATAAAATTTGGAAAAAATGTCATTTTTTTTAAATTCTTATTTCATTATTTAAATTCATTTATCGATATTTTTATATCTTAACAATTTTGGATACTCTCTATGCACGCCGTTTCAAAGTCACGTACTTTTCTACTACAAACCTACTAATTCTAAATAATCTACTAGTTCTCAGAAAGTGCTTAATATAGTGTTTTAAAAATTTTATGCATATGTATGTTTAAAATTTTTTTCTTAATTAATTTGTAGTTAAAATTGATGGGTTATTCTTCTTGGATTTTGTTTAAAAAAAAATCTTGAAACTATATTTATTAATAACCGCTTAAAGTAATTAATTACAGATTGATTATAGTTGATTTAGTACTGGTAAAAAATGCAATTGATGCTTTATGTCTAGTAATTTTCTAGAAAAATGTATTGCAGTTCGGAATAACACCTTTTTGACCATAGAGCCTTTAAAAATAGGGTAGACGGCCATTTAAACTACTTCTCACTTTTGTATAAAGGTATTTTAATATATTTTCAGTAGGATACGATTAATAAACGGGACATTAAACGAAAGATAATAAATTAGAGTAAGCCAAAGTCTCTAAATCGTTTTTTTTTCTTCCGAATTTTGCGTACTGATTTTCCTTCAACAAAATCATTGATGTAAACTAAACAAAATATCTTCAGGCGCATATACTGCTCAGCTTTCGTTTTAACTGATCCTCCGGAGATGAAAAGCACACTGAGGAAACTAGAAAGTCAAAACTCCATTATAATAATAATAATGGCAAGTGTAAAAGTTAATAGCAAACCGCTCGTTGTCTATTTTCTGCAATTCTTCTTTCTGCAGAAACCAAGAGAAGAACATTAATCGTAATTCTTTCGTAAAAAAAGTATTTTAATATATTTTTAGTGTGATAAGAGGAATAAGTGATGCATTAAACAACAGATAATAGATCAGAAAATAAGAGGAAGCCAAAATAGGTTTTATTCTTCCAAATTTTGGATACTGAGTTCCCTTCAACAAAATCATTGAGGTAAATTAAACAAAATCTAAACTTCTGCAGACACATATGCGCTCAATATATATTTTAATTAATCCTCCAGAGATGCAAAGTACACTGAGGAAACTAGAAAGTCAAAAAGTCAAAACTTCATAATAATGGCAAGTTTAAAGTTAATAGCAAACCGCTCGCTGTCTATTTTCTGCAATTCTTCTTTCTGCAGAAACCCAAGCGTAGGAGGACATTAATCTTCCACCGCAAGCAAGGACATTAAAGCCCAACTCCTAACGGAATAATTTCAAGGTCGTGTCCTGCTTTAAAGCCTACTTAAAGCGACATAAAGCAAAGCGGCAGAACCGAAAACACTCGTGGGCTTTCCGATGAAACCGTGGTGGTAATTATTTCGCATCGGTCGTTAAGTACTCGTAAGCAGTCTTTTCGGAACGGAGAAAAGGAAACTCTTTTTGTCAGACATCTTGAACAACGTCTGCTAAGTGTGTCCGGATCAGGAGTGGTTTTCCTTTTGGAATCCCGAATACCTCCTTTCGAAGTTAATTATGCCACCCTTTGTCTGGGCCGAGGAGGATCATTTGACTGGAATGAAGCTGGAATTCGAAATATTCGATAGTCGTGTTTGAATGATCTGGAAACAAAGGAAAATGCACTAAAAGAGCCCCTGCGCTTAAGCACATATGATTGTCTTAAGTAGTTAAGGGCAAAACAATTACCTATGCATGGGAAAATAAAATTAAGCATTGTTTGGATATCAAAATAAGATGGTAATCCGCTAACCGTGGAAATTAGTTTTGCTACCTTTGTAATTAAATCGTCTTTCGCTATCTATTCAAATAACATGCACTTCTCTTCTCCCTAATTAAATAATTTGTCACGTAGGCACTTTGCAAACTTTCAACATAATTTTGTTTTTTTATCTATTATCATATCCCAAAATGTGCAATTCTTCTTTCTACAGAAACCAATCGGGGAATGTTAATCTTTTTGAAAAAAAGTTATTTTAATATATTTTCAATGTGAGAAAAATGATTAAATGTTACATTAAACGAAAGATAATAAATCGGAGAATAAGAGGAAAACCATACCATATTTTTCCGATTTTTGAGTACTGAGCTTCTTTCAATAAATCATTAATGTAAACTAAACAACAGTTCGACTTCTGCAGGCGCATATATTGCTCAGCTTTCTTTTAACTGATCCTCCAGAAATATAAACCCTGCTGCTGAGGTAACTAAAAAGTCAAAAACTTCATAATAATAATAATAATAATAATGGCGAGTTTAAAGTTAATGGCAAACCACTGGCTGTCTATTTTGTGCAATTCTTCTTTCTACAGAAACCTACGAGAGAACATTAATCATTCGTAAAAGACATTTTAATGCCTTTTCAGTGGCAGAAGAGGAATAAATGATATATTAAACGAAATATACTAAATATGAAGAAACCAAAGTCTCTAAATCGAGATTTTTTCTTCCGGTTTTTGGGTAACTGAGTTTTTCTTTAAACAAAATCATGGATATAAATTAAGTAAACAGAAGCTCAACTTCTGCAGGTGCATATATTGCTCAGGTTTTGTTTTAACTGATCCTCCAGAGATGCAAACCCTGCTGAGGAAGCCAGAAAGTCAAAAACTTCATAATAATGGCAAGTTTAAAATTAATGGCAAACAGCTCGCTGTCTATTTTCAGCAATTATTCTTTCTGCAGAAACCTAAGCGCGGGAGGACATTAATCTTCCACCGCAAGCAAGGACATTAAAGCCCAACTCCTAACGGAATAATTTCAGAAAGGTCGTGTCCTGCTTTAAAGTCTACTTAAAGCGGCATAAAGTAAAGCGGCAGAACCGAAAACACTCTGGTGGAATCTCTCGATGAAACCGTGGTGGTAATTATTTCGCATCGGTCGTTAAGTACTCGTAAGCAGTCTTTTCGGACGGAGAAAAGGAAACTCTTTTGTTAGACATCTTGAACAACGTCTGCTAAGTGTGTCCGGATCAGGAGTGGTTTTCCTTTTGGAATCCCCGAAACCTCCTCTCGAAGTTAATTATGCCACCCTTTGTCCGCGCCGAGGAGGATCATTTGGCTGGAATGAAGGGGAATTCAAAAATATTCGATAGTCGTGTTCAAATTATCTGGAAACAAAGGAAGAATGCAATTTTCCCTCTCGTGCGCTAAAAGCACATGTGCTTGCCCTAAATAGTTAAGGGCGAAACAATTACCTATGCATGGGGGAAATAAAATTAAGCATTGTTTGGATATCAAATAAGATGGTAATCCGCTAACAGTGGAATTAGTTTTGCTCCCTTTTGTAATTAAATCGTCTATCGCTATCCATTCAAATAACATGCACTTCTCTTCTCCGTAATTAAATAATTTGTCACGTAGGCAATTTGCAAACTTTCAACAGAATTTTGTCTTTTATCTATTATCTATCTATTTGAGATAAATTTTCAGTGGGAAAGATAACAATAACTGTAATACATTAAATAAAGGTAAACGAATAAAAAAGAAAAAAAAACACTTTGTTTCTTTCTATCGAAATTAACCATTTTTCTTTTCCGATTTTGGTTACTGAGTTTCCTTCATTAAAATCAGTGTTAATATTATAAACTAAAATAAAATCTCGACTTCTGCAGATGTATATATGCCTTATTTCATAAATACTCCAGATATAAATATGCTGATGGAAACTAGAAAGTCAATTAACTTCATTATTAATATTGGCAGTTTAAAATTAAAGCACGATCTCTGAATATTTTCTGCAATTCTTCTTTCTGCAGACACCCAAGCGGAGGAATTAATCTTTCGATACAAAAAAAAAGGACATTAAAGCCCAATCTAACTAATAATTAAGAAGGTCTGTATTGTCCTGCTTTAAAAATATCACTTAAAGCGACATTCTTAATAATTTTCTGGAAGAAAATGAATAAATGCTCTTCGATGAATCCGTGGTGGAAATTATTTTTTTCGGTCGTTGAGTTCTCGTAAGCAGTCTTTCGGAACGGAAAAATTGATGTAAACTCTTTTAAGTCAGGCATCTTGAACATGCGCATATAGCTTAGTCCGGATCAGGATTTTATCCTTTCTAGAATCCCCGAAAGTCCTTTGGAAGTTAATTATGCCAAAACTTTAATCTACGCCGGCAAGGATCAAGTTGGCTGGAATGAAGCGGGGAATTCAAAATATTCGATAGTCGTGTTCTAATTATCTGGAAGCAAAGGAAGAATGCAATTTTCCCTCCCGTGAGCTTAAGCACATTAAAACTTGTCCTAACGGAATAATTAAGGGCAAAACAATTACCTAAAGCCTCTTAAATAAAATTAAGCATTGTTTGGACATCAAATAAGATGGTAACACTTGCTAACCTCCCGGGAATTAGTTTTGCTCCCTTTTGCATCGGTCGTCTATCACTATCTATTCAAATAACAGTCTTCTCTCCGGATAATTAAATAATTTGTCAGACATTTGCAAACTTTCAACAAAATTTTGTCTTTTATCTCTTATCATATCCTAAATAGTGCAGTTGTTTTTATTGAAATTCTGTTCAGTGTCAAAGATAACAATAACTGGATATTAGGACCAAAATATATCTAGTCGTAGCAATTATCTGGAAAAAAGGAAGAATGCAATTTGTTAATCACATGTGCTTGTCCTGTATTTAGAAAAACATTGATTCATTTCATGGGGAAATTTCCATTGTTTGGAGTCTCAAAAAAGTGGTAATCCGCTAACCATGGAAATTATTATTATTATTAATATTAAATCGTCTATCGCTTATCTATTAATAACATGCACTTAAATTTCCGTAATTAAATAATTTGTCACGTTGGCAAATTTAAACTTTCGATGAATATATTTCTTGTATATTTCTTTTAACATAGAAATGTAAAATACGAATTCGATACAAAATACAAAGTATAAGTTATTTGAAACAATAACCGGATCTAATCTATCAAAAATCTCTATGGCCTGCTAAACAAATGAAAAAATCAAAGTTATTTTAAAGATATTCTAATATATTTTCTGGGGAAAGATGAATAAATCCACTTTCCAAAGAAATGAATAAAAATTAATCCAGTTCAAATAGATTTTTTTTTCCGATTTTTGAGTACTGAGCTTCTTTCAACGAAACCTAATTGATGTAAACTAAATATAAGCTCGACTTCTGCATGCGCATATAAGATTATGCATATATTATCTAAAAAATCTTCTAATATATCTCAAAGTATTTTCTTTAAACTAGAAATCAAAAGATAAATTTGATACAAAAATTTAAATTAATCAAACAATAATTGTCTATTTTCTGAAAATTCTTCTTTCTGCATAAAACCAAAGAAAAATCTTCCACATTAAATAAGTTAAAATAATCCATAAATTTAAGAAGGTCGTTTTTTTATAAGTTTTTTTTTTACTTTTAAGCGACATTTGAAAGCATCAGAAATTTGAAAAACTTGTTTATTGGAATTCCCGATGAAACCGTGCTGGTAATTAATTCGCATCGGTCGTTAAGTACTCGTAAGCAGTCTTTTCGGACGGATGTAACTCTTTTATTACATCTTGAACAACGTCTGCTAATCAAATGGAAAAGGGAGTTTTCTTTTTAAAAACATATAAAAATTTTCATTTATGGGTTATTATTATTTTTCTCAAATATCTAACACCATAAAATTATTCTTTTGAATTCAAAATATTCAAAATTTCAATTCGAATTATTGTATAATTAAAGGAAGTTTATGCAATTTTCCCTTCCGAGCGCTTAAGAAGTATATGAACAGAGAAATTATTTGGGATTTAAAGCTATTACCTATAGATACAGAAATAAAATTAAGCATTGTTTGGATTTCTTTTAAGTTGGTAATTAACCATGGAAATTAGTTTTGCTAAATTTTGTAATTAGATTGTCTATCGCTATCTATTCAAATACAATAAATAATTTTGGATAGTTGAAATAAGACCAAAATAAGAATTTATCAATTAGAAGTTGCAGAATTTTTTGTCTTTTATCTATTATCATATAATATAAATTTCATTGAAATATTACATTCGGTATATCAGCTTCAAAAAAAGCCTTTATAAATGAGAAAATCAATTAAAAATATCTGGGTAGGAATAACAAAAAACAAAAAAAAAAAACAAAACGAAAAAACCATCAAAAGAGATTTGAATTAAAATGCATGCCTTTTTCAAATGAAAATATCAAAATAAAATGGATAAATTAAGTCTCAGTTTTAATAGTTTCTTTTTCCTATTTATTAACCTCTAAATTCTCAAAAATTAATAGAAAACCTTTTGGATTTTATCAAGCCACCTTTCTGAGCAATATACTATTTTCTTTTCTAACAGGAAATGCAAAAGACTAACAAAAACTCGATAAGAAAATATGAATTATTCAAAGTCGATAATTAAATCTAATCTAATGAAAATTTGTATTACCTATAAACCAAGAAAAATCTCATTAAATAAGTTAAAATAATCCATAAATTTTGAGGCTTTTTATATTTTTTTATTTTTCTTTAAGTACATTTGATTTATCATCAAAATTTGTTTAATTTGTTTATTAAATTTGTTAAGTATTCCTCATTAATTTTTTTTTTATGAGTTCTAGATAACCTATATTTGAATGTAACATCGATTATTACTAATAGTCAATTTTTTTAATCAAATGGAAAAATTTTTCTTTTTAAAAACATATAAAAATTTTCATTTATGGGTATTTAATTTATTTCAAATATCTAACACCATAAATTATTCTTTTGCAATTCAAAAAAGTTATCAAAATTTCAATAAAAAAATTATTGTATAATTAATTTAAGTTTAAGTATGTGAAGAGAGCAGTGAAGCAAGTATATGAACGGAAATTTAAAAAGGAGATTTAAAGCTATTATTATTGCTACAGATTTAAAATAAACCTTTTTTTTTTTAACTTCAATTTTTTTTAGTTTTCAGCAATTGCTAGAGGAAAAAAAAATTTTTAGCGAAATTTAGTGTTAAAAATTAAATAATCAGAGACAATAAATAATTTTGGATAGTTGAAATAAGACCAAAATAAGATTTAAACAATTAGCAGTTGAATTATGTTACGAAATAATAATATTTTCATTTTATTACATTCTTATATCTAATTAAAAAAAAAGCCTTTAGTAAATGATATTAATGAATGAATTAATATTTAAAAATAACAACTAAAAATAAACAAGATCGATTTCCATCAAAAATGTGTTTGAATTCCTAAAAATAAAAGCCTTTTTTTCAATGAAAATTTGAAAATAAAATGGATAAATTAAGTCTCAGTTTAATATTCTTTCTTTCCTATTTAGTACACAGAAAATTATCAAAAATTAATCAGAAAAAACCTTTTTCTAGATTTTATCACCCTTTCTGAGGCAAACTAATCTCTTAAATCTCGTGTTTCTTATTTAAAAACTAACAGGAAGAACAAAAACTTATTCAAAGTCGATTGAATACATGCATCTTCTTTACCCTAAGCCATGAAAGGATAAAACAAAAACACCTAAAAGGCTCGAATTCTTTTATCTCTTTGACGCCAGGAGTTCTTCTCAACACAAAATAAAAGACATCACACAGTGTGGGAAGTATTCTTTTTTTCATTCTTTCTTGATAACCTTCTCTCTTAAAAGGAAGTAGTTTTCGTCGTAATTTATCTTCACTTGAAAGGTTTCGGTATCCATAAGAAATGCTATTCCGTATTGATGGATATTTAAATTGTTAAATTTAGATTGATGAAACCGCCTCCATTTTAGGAGTAGGCTTAAAAAAGGGGGTTTTGACCGTTATCGGTATAATCTGGTAAGGGATAAAAATTTGCCAGTGAAGTGAAGTGAAGTGACATGAAGAAAGACCTTTTAGAGCGGAAAACTTAAAAACATGGAAAGATTGGGGATTTTTTTATTTATTTTTTTTTTTAGCTATCAATTTAACTTTTTATTTTCAACTTAGAAACTTTTAGTTGGCTTTTAGTATTAAGTTCGTATTATTTAAGATGTTCTACGATAAAAAAAATAATCGTTGATAAGATTATGTAGTTTAAGATATAAACAATCGAAGGAATTTTTTTTTTTTTATGAAAAGATATTATTTTTATTTTTGTTACTTTTGCTTAAATAATTATAATTAAATTTAATTAACTAATTTTAGTATTTATATTAATGAATGAATTAATATTTGAAAAACTGTATTAACATCAAATGTCATCCACTACAAGTTTCAAAATATTGTTTGAACTGCAGTGGAGGAATAAAAGTATTTTATTAAAGATTGAAAATTTGAACAAGATTTATAAATATATATAGGGAATGCGTGAACTAAATAGTATAAATTGAAATTTGAAAGAATATTAGTACACAGAAAATTATCATAAATTAATCAGAAAACCTTTTTTTTTAGATTTTATCACCCTTTCTAGGCAAACTAATCTCTTAAATCTCGAGTTTCTTATTTAAAAACTAACAGGAAGAACAAAAGACTTATTCAAAGTCGATTGAATACATGCATCTTCTTTACCCCTAAGCCATGAAACGATAAAGCAAAAACACCTAAAAGACTCGAATTCTTTTATCTCTTTGACGCCAGGAGGCTCTCCGCAACACAAAATAAAAGACATCTCACAGTGTGGGAAGTATTCTTTTTTTCCCCCATTCTTTCTTGATAACCTTCTCTCTTTAAAAGGAAGTAGTTTTCGTCGTAATTTATCTTCACTTGAAAGGTTTCGGTATCCATAAGAAATGCTATTCCGTATTGATGGATATTTAAATTGTTAAATTTAGATTGATGAAACCGCCTCCTTTTTAGAAGTAAGGGGAAAAAGGGGTTTTGACCGTTATCGGTATAATCTGGTAAGGGATAAAAATTTTCCAGTGAAGTGAAGAGAGATGAAGCAAGACCTCTTTAGAGCGGAAAACTAAAAAGGGGGAAAACATGGAAAGTTTGGGGATTTTTATTTATTTATTTATTTTAGCTATCAATTTAAATTTTTATTTTCAACTTTGGAACTTTTAACTGGCTTTAGTGTTATTAAGTTCGTATTATTTAAGATGTACTACGATAAAAAATAATCGTTGGTAAGATTATGTAGTTTGTTTAAAATATAAATAATAGCAGAAAATTTTACAAAAAAATATATTATTATGTTTCTTTGCACAATGCTTTAAAAGTTAATTTAAGTTTATTTTAACATTATATATATTACTATTATGTTTTAATTTTAATAAAATATAAGATTGGTATAAATTAATAAATAAGACCGAAGACCTTCTAAAATATTTAATTATCAAGAGACACGTAATTTAAAATTTCACGTAAACAATTTCATCACAATTAAAACAATATTGTTGTATTTTTATCGCTAAAACAATATTGTTATATTTATGGACCTTCTTTGCATTGAATATTTTGTTTTAACCTCAAATTAGCTTTTATATATATATATATTTTTTTTTACTATTATGTTTTAATTTTAGTATAACTGTTACAAATTTATAAATAAGATTGCAGACCTTCTAAACTATTTAGATAAAGTGACATTTAACCTAAAAATTGCACTTAAACTAACAATTTTATCACAGTTATAACAATATTGTTGTATTTTTATCATAGTTAAAACAATATTGTTATATTTATGGTGAACGTTTTTGACAGACTGAATGTTTTGTTTTAACTTCAAATAAACTTTACATATGTACATATATTTTTTTTTACTATTATGATTTAATTTTTTAATAAAAAAAACTGTTTTACAACTTTATAAGTAAGATTGCAGAGCGTTCTAAATAAATAAGCTATCAAGTGACACTGAACTTAAAATTGCACTTAAATAAACAATTTTATCACAGTTAAAACAACATTGTTGTATTTTTGTCTTCTGTTAGTTTTATTATTAAACATCGTAATATTAAGAGCTCTTCTTATTATGTTGATATTTAGTTTGAATTCTTGAAGCTTCAGCCGAAAAAGTAGATTGAATCCATGCGCCACAGGAAAAATACTATGGGTTTGATCATTATTTTTAGATAAATTACTTAAAGTAATGCTTGCTTTAGCGGTTTCCCGCCAAACATTTTTTGGACATTTCCCCTTTGTCTAGTTTGCTGAGGGGTTATTTTCTTGATTAATCAGACACACACACACACACACAAAATGAAGTGAGAGAGAGATTTTATCCTTATATAAAGAAAACCTGACCAAAATTGAAATAAACATGGATAAATTTCTTTAAAAACATACAAAAAATAACTTTTCTCCATGTAGTTAAAAAATCTGTTGTTAACTTCTAGTGATACTATATCCAATACTAACTTTGCCACAAAATAACGAATCCTTCAAGGGCCAGACAGCATAAAGGGTTTCAATTTGTATACCATTATGCACTTTTACTAATAAAAAAGGACTTTATGTTCATCATAACAATTTGATTAAAAGTCAATTTCTACAATGTTATGAGAGAAAAAAAAAAAAGAACACAGTATTGTATTTTTTTATCTGTTTTCTCCATGTAGTTAAAAGTTGTTGTTAGCTGCTAGTGATATTACATCGAATACTAACTTTGCTACATAATAACGAATTCGTCAAGGGCTTGGCAGCATAAAAGTTACAATTTGTATACCATTATGCATTTTACTAATACAAAGGACTTTGTATCCATTATGACAATTTGATAAGTATACAAAGTCAACTTCTTCAACCTTATTATAAAAAAAAAAAAAAAGACACATTATTGTATTTTCTAATCTGTTGCATTTCACCATTCGCCAGAACACACCTGACTGGCCCAGATAAAAAAAAATTAGCCATTCACGCGTAGAATATTAAAAAGGGCCAGATTCTGCCACCCATTGTGTCTCCCTTAATTCACACTCCACCACTGGACAAGGTGTCACACCCTCCCCCTTTTCTCTTAATACCCCCTGTATCCATCTCGCACAGAATGGTTATCTCTAAAAGAGCAGGAATGCTGCTTGCAGTACAATACAAGTCAGCTACTGCCAAACCCTCCTCCCTCATAATGGGAGAAGGCTACTCTGTGTGCCCCCACCCCCACATAGTAGCAGCTGGCCCAGGCTTTCCGGCACTGAGTCACAAAGCCTCTGGGGTCATCTGGTCGTCGCCACACACGATACCTCGATGATTCCATTCCGGCGTTGATTCCCACCCCCTCACGAACATCATCAAACCATCAACCTTTCACTTCACTTCAGTTCCCACCCCACCACCCGCACGCTCTTTCCTTATCCTACCCCTGCTCTCTCTCTCTCGTGCTACACTTCAGTGATAGTGGCTACCGTTTGCCATTTCGTTTTTGAAAGAGGTGGAGTGGGGTTGTCATATTTGGCACGGAGTGCCCAAAATAAATATCGTGGGTTTTTTTTTTTAAGTCTCGGTAAATATATAAACTCTCAACTTTTATAAAATGTATCTTAAAATTGGTAAATAAATTATTTAAAGAATTATTTTAAATTAACTAATTTTTAATTGTTTATAAATTATTTAATTGGTAAACATGTAATATTTATTTAAGAACTGTAATTATTGAAAATCAATTTATAAAATGTTTAATTAATCACATCAAAATAATGAAAAAGGAACAATAAAAAATAGTTTCTTTTAAATGGGAAATAATATGTTTTGTTTATACGTATCTAGGGATGTTTGAAAATAATTATAATATTTGAAAATTTCTAAATACATTCATATTAAAATATTTCAAAATAGTACTTTTTGTTTTATTAATTAACAAATGTAAAAAACAAAAAGTGTGATAAAGTTTTTAAACATCAAATAAGTGTTTGTGATTAATGTCACATTTTATTATTATTTTTTTCAAAAACATTTTTCTGAGAAATTTTAACAAAAGGAATCTAATATATTTAATAAAATTATTGTTGTTAATATTATTTTTCAACAGCTAATGATACTTATTAATTATGTCTCCTTTAAACTTTAAAAAATATATTAAAAAATTGTTTTTATTAAAAATAATTCATACCCATTTTTAATAATTAGTATGAATAAGAAAAAACAGTAATATTAATAGCATTTTTTTTACATGCTTTATTAATTCTTTAAAAAGTTAACTTTTATAATAATTTTTTTTTTTTTTTTTTTTTAAAGAAACCATCTTAGTTTTCTAAAGTATTTTAAAATATTTTAAGTCTTTCAAGGAAACATTTGAAATTGATAAAAAAATTAACAGATTTTTAAATTAATAATTTTTTATAATTATTTTTTTTTAATTTCAAAATATCTGCTTTCTATTTAATTATTAAAATAACTTCAATAAATTAAAAATATCTGTATAATTATAAATCTGTATCTCTCTTTTAAAGCATGTTAAATTAAAAGATTTATCCGAAACAATTAGTAAACTTTTAATATATTTTTTTTATTTTCATACAGAGAAACAATATTTATAAAAATAATAAATAACCATATATATTTTCAAACTTTAATTTTTCAAATTCATTGCAAATCGAAAGCATTTGCTTCAAAATTCTAGTAAAAAACAGCACAATTCATTAACAACCAAAAGCTTTATAAGGCATATAACCTTATGTATATATTAAGTTTCTATATGGCGATATTTGGCATCGTTGGCGAGCATCACGGCGCGCTTTCCGTCCGCCGCTTGTCAACAGTGGTGTAGGCGCTCCTATCAGGCTAAAGAAATGAAAAGGTCCACGTGCACTTCTAGAGTAAGGGAGATAGATGATAAAGGATGGTGTATCGATCCACCCTGCCCTTGTTTACTCTTTTCGAGACCCGGGTTCTCCATTGTTTCCCCGTGAAGCTTTGAAACGAAACTGTAACCGAGCGTGTAGAATGTCAATTTTGACAGGTGAGTCGGTCTTTGTGCTTAATTGCTTTTCGTTTAACTTAATCAGGGATCGAATCTACAATGTGGTTTTGTGAGAGTGTGAATGAAACTGTAATTTGTTGACTTAGAATAGGGCATTGTTTTAAAAACGCGTTCCTGTTTGAGTAAAAAGCTTTATTTTTTTAGTTCCTGGTTATTTTTTTAATTAAAATTATTAATCAATTATATTTAGTAACGATTTTCATTGTTTTTTATATTCATAGGAAAAGATAATTAAAATCGTATCTCATTTTATTTAGTAATGAAATTTAGATTCTTTTTTTTTTTTTTTTTTTTTTGGTAAGTTTATAAGTCTAAAATGTTATTGTTTGAAATTCTTTTAACGTTGTTGTTTAGGGATTGTTATAACAGGTTGTCTCTTAGTTGAGGGTAACTGCCCCTGCATTTGCCTGTGGTATGGGAGAAAATCCGGAAAACTCCGAACAGGCAAGCATGGTTTGTTATGGTTATGGTTTGTTATGGTTTTTAACACAAAATTTACAAAATACATGGGGATACAATGTCAATATATGACAATTATTGATAAAGGTATGATACAATGTTTAAATAAGGGCCATGTTCTAGACCGTTGGCGGCATTGTTGTAAATCACTGATTTCAGAAACGAGATGACTCGATGGTAGTGTGACAATATAAGTAAAAGCATCGCGCTTGAATAGTCAGCTCCCTAGTGGAGTTCTCAAATTTTCTCCCATACGACACTCAAATGCGGGGCATTTACTCCTAAATGTCCTCTCTAAAGGTGTTGTCCTATTCTCGCCCACCCCCACCCCATCGATAAGTTGTACGTGGAATACATAAGTAATACATGAAGTTCGCCGATGTTCTACAAGAGAAAAATTTCTCAACACTTACTTGGCTTATTGGTAAATCAGTAACTACTTTCGCTAGTGGTTATATTATTACAATTGAATTAACTCTTTAATATTAATTACTAGATTTTGGAAAAAAATTATTTTTATAAAGATTCTGACTTTTTCTAAAATATTATACCTCCCTTCCCCCCGTCTATATCATACAAATAGAAGCAACCTTTTCCAACCGTGTTATCTGGGAGATGAGAGGTTTCAATATTTGGCGATTTTTAAACTGATATTAATTTAATAAAAATGAAAACGTTCTCGCCACCGATCCACTTCAAATTTAAGAACAAAATATATTTTTCTTGCTTTTTACTAAAAGGATTGCAGGTTGTAAAATATATAAAATATTTTAGAAAAATGCAAATAAATCCGATGTCCTCCTATAACAGCAAGGGTACTCAAATTTTTACCTTAGCTGCTCTTCCCCTTGGACAAACTACCATCAACCTTGTTCTTTAATTAATACTTTAATAACATTGCTAGTATATATATACGAATATAGCAATATATATATATATATATATATATGATATACGAATAGCGCAAATTAAATTCAAAATATAAGTATTCAGTATTATAGTAGTTACGATTCATCTATTTAATTAAATATCAAATATCTGCCTGACTCGTCGCTCAGTGGCAACATGCGGCGCATATAATCAGTTCTTTTCCTTTTTTTTTTTTTATTTTTCGTTAACAAATAATAGGTTTGATTCACAAATAGAGACAGAAGCTGTGTAAATTCTTATTTAATTATATGAAGCACAAATTGATATCTGCATTCAAAAAAGTTTATTCCTGAATTTAAATTTTATCTGGTTTTTGTGTCAACCTTCTTTAAACGTCGCTCCATACAGAACTGGTTGCTTGCAATACTTATCCTATGAAGAATTACTCGTGGCAACATTTGCGTCGCATTAATCATAAATATTGCTTTTCCTGTTTTTTTTATTTTTCTGTTAACAAATTTCTGTATAATAGGTTTTGATTTGTGATTTAAAAAGCTAGAAATAATGGACAAAATCATTTGTTTAAACTATTGTCTATCCGACAAACATTGAATATTAAAAAACTATTGCTTGCAATATTGAAAAAAATATTGCTTGCAATATTGAAAAATATTGCTTGTATATTGAAAAACTTTGCTTGCATATTATTGTATAAAGAATTTAAATTTTATCTGGTTTTGTGTCACATATCTGTGTCAATTGAATATCTGAACATTCATACAAAAGAATTTATATTTTAAAGCTAAAATAATGGACAAAATCATTTGTTTACATATTGTCATCCGCATAAACATTGCTTGCAATATTAAAAACTATTGCTTAATTTGAAAATTTTTGCAATATTGAAAAAAATATTGCTGGTTTGTGTCAAAGAATTTAAATTTTATCTGGTTTTTGTGTCTTTCTTTAAACGTATCTGTGTCACACAATTTAAGAATTTCTGTATTTCACCATACAGAACTATTGCTTGCAATACTTATCCTATGAAGAATTACTCGTAGGTTAAGTGGAAACAACGAATTAGTAAAGCTAGAAATAATGGACTAAATCATTTGTTTACAATTACCCTCTCTCCTCATTAAACATTGCTTGCAATATTGTATGAACTATTCCTTGCAATATTTATTCTATAAGGAATTATTCGTAGGTTAAGTGGAAGCATCGAAATATTAAATTAGAAATAATGAATAAAATCCTTTGCTTAAAAATTTTAACTACACTAATTATAATTTCCGTTTTGTATAGTTTGTTCCACTATCCTTTCTCCGCCCCAAACATTGCTTGCAATACTCTTTTAATAAAGTAGGTTAAATGTAAACACAAAATATTCAACCTAGAAATATCAGATTAAATAATCATATTTTTCAAATTTTAAATAAATTATCTGTAGTTTCCGCTTTGTATAGTTTATTCCACTACTCTTTCTCCTCACCAAATATTGTAAGAACTATTGCTTGTAATACTTAACCTACAGTAAATTCTTTATAGGATAAGTATTGCTTGTTCTTGCAACATTGTAAAGACATGTTTGGTGAGGAGAGAGGATACTTAAAACAAATGATTTAGTTTGTAATAAATTATACAAAGCGGAAACTACAGATTGTTCAGTTGGTTGAAATTTGTAAACAAGTGATTTAGTCCATTATTTCTGGCTTTAATATTTCGATGTTTCCATACGAGTAAAATTCTTTATAGAATAAGTGGAAACATCGAAGTATTAAAGCTAGAAATAATGGACAAAATCATTTGTTTACAACTATTGTCTATCCGCACTAAACATTGCTTTCAATATTAAAAACTATTTCTTGCAATATTGAAAAAACATTGCTTGCAATATTGAAAAACTATTGCTTGCAATACTTATTGTATAAAGAATTACTCGTAGGTTAAGTGGAAACATCGAAATATCGAAGCCAAAAATAATGGACCAAATCATTTGTTTACAACTACCCTCTCCTCACCAACATTGCTAGCAATATTGCAAGAACTATTGCTTGCAATAATTATTCTATAAAGAATTTATCCTAGGTTAAGTGGAAATGTCGAAATATTATAGCTAGAAATAATTGGACTAAATCATTTGTTTAAAACTACCTCCCTCTGTTTACTAAGCATTGCTTGCAATATTGCATGAACTACTGCTTGCAATGCTTATTCTATAAAGAATTACTCGTAGGTTAAATGGAAACATCAAAATATTGCTTTTACTAAAAAGATAACAAATTTTCTAAAGCTAGAAATAATGGGCTAAATTATTTGTTTACAACTACCCTCTCTCCTCACCAAACATTGCTTGCAATACTTATTCTATAAAAAGAATTTATCCTAGGTTAAATGGAAACGTCGAAATATATATAGCTAGAAATAATTGGACTAAATCATTTGTTTACAACTACCTTCTCTCTTCACTAAGTTTGTTACAATATTGCAAGAATTGCTTTCAATATTGCAAGAATTATTGCTTTCAATATTATTATATTCTTATTCTATAAAGAATTACTCGTAGGTTAAGTGGAAATAATAAAGCTAGAAATAATTGGACCAAATCATTTGTTTACAAATGTTAACTACACAATCTATAGTTTCCACTTTGTATAGTTTCCTTTCTCCTCAACCAAACACCATCCATTATAATTCCATCGCCACTTTACACTGCAGCGAATTCTGGATGGCGGGCGCTGATCCTTAAAATACGCGGGCGTTCAGCGGAAATTGAGTGCCACCTTGACCACTCACACGTGACCTCCGACGGCGGAGAGCACCTTATTAGTTCTTCCACCGCCCACGCCCATCCCCCTTTGCGGAATGCCCCGCCAAACGATGGAACAAAGGAGGATGCCGTTGCCATGGGAACCAGAGTCCTGCGGGAAAGTAGCCCCTCTAGCGATGGAGAGATCACGGTTTCTCGCCTTTCCGCTCGCTTTGTCAGATGAAAGCCCTTGCATAATTTAAGATCTGACTTACCGGGGCTCTCTTATCAAATTTGGAAGACGCTCAATTTATAAATTTTCCATTGACGAACAGAGGTGCATCTTTGTTTAAATTCCGTTTGTTTTATTTTCAGATTTCCTATTCGATTTTCTGTCTTTATTATTTGTAGTAATGAATGATTTTTGTTTTTAAAAGATGGATTTAATCTAAAATGTCATTTATATATACAAATATATAATTTATATTATATATAAATTATACATATATATATATGTGTGTTATAATGCTAATTGTATAATTGTACATTTCAATCTAATTATACGATTAGCATTATAATTAGCCCTATCTCAGAAGATCTCTCGACTCTTTGTTCGAACCAAAGCCTAGCTCTATTCGTTTTATTCAGCTATGATGTGCACCTAAATTCTTTTTATCTAGTGACCACAGTTAAAAGATTAATTTTTCTTTTTTCCCCAAATTTTTTTGTGTAAAATAAAAGGAAAGTCATAAATTACAAAAAATGAAAAATATATGTATATAAAATATAGAAACAAATGAAATGCCAGAACTTTGTGTCTGAGAACGACCTTTTTTAATGGGGTGGGGGTATTACTAATGCTTTTATTACAGATCCATCTTTACGGCTCACATGTTCAGCAATCACAATTCTTAATCTTATTCAATATTTTTATGGCATCGACCACGGTTCCCTATTTTTTAATTTAAATTCTTTTAATTTTAATTTTGTAAAATAGTTAAGTTTTGACAGCAAATATAATTACACTTTTTATATTCATCGACTTTTAATGAATTGCGTAGGCTAATGCAGACATTAAAGCTAGAAATAATGGACTCAACCGTTAACAAATTTTAAATACACTATTTGTAGTTTCCGCTTTGTATAATTTGCTCCACTACCCTTTCTCTTCACCAAATATTGCTTGCAATACTTATTCTATAAAGAATTACTCGTAGGTTAAATGCAAACATTAAAGCTATAAATAATGTACTAAATCATTAACACATTTTAACTACTCAATCTATAGCTTCCATTTTGTATAGTTTGTTACAATATCCTCTCTCCTCCCCAAACATTGCTTGCAATATTGCAAAAACTATTGCTTGCAATACTTATCCTATTCTATTCTTATTCTATAAAGAATTAGTAGTAGGTTAAGTGGAAACATCGAAATATTAAAGCTAGAAATAAACGGACCAAATCATTTGCTTACAAATCTTAACTACACAATCTATAGTTTCCGCTTTGTATAGTTTGTTCCACTGCCCCTTTCCCTCAACCAAACACCATCCATTATAATTCCATCGCCACTTTACACTGCGGCGAATTCTTGATGGCGGGCGCTGATCCTTAAAACACGCGGGCGTTCAGCGGAAATTGAGTGCCACCTTGACCACTCACACGTGACCTCCGACGGCGGAGAGCACCTTATTAGTTCTTCCACCGCCCCCCCCTCTGCAGAATGCTCCCGCCAAACGATGGGAACAAAGGAGCCCCGCCATGGGAACCAGAGTCCTGTGGGAAAGTAGCCCCGCTGGCGATGGAGTCCACGGTTTCTCGCCTTTCCGCCTGCTTTGTCGAATGAAAGCCCTTGCATAATTTAAGATTTGACTTGCCGGGGCGCTCTTATCAAATTTGGAAGACGCTTAATTTATAAAATTTCTATTGAACGAACACGTTTAATTCCGTTTGTTTTATTTCAGATTTCCCCTTCGCTTTTCTGCCTTTTATTACTTATAATAATGAATGAATGACTTTTGTTTTAAATGGTGAATATTGTGATGGAATTCAATCTACATAGTAATTGATCCATACAAACAATTCATTGTCATTTTAATTGCTATCATAGAAGACCCCTCGTATCTTTTGAAATCCATTATTAGAGGCTAATTAAATCAACTAACTCCTCGGCACTACAGTCTATGTTGGACCATGGCCGTCTACCTACTGGCAGATTCTGAAACAGAAGATGCTTTATTTTTACAGGGTATTGTTATCAACCCTATGCCCAATGCTCTACAGTCATATTAGACGGTGGGGCCTGATGGCAGAATGGCTAGCGCTCTGGCTCTCAGTACCACAGGTTTAGGGTACGAATTCTGGCGATGGATATTTATAGAAGTTCGGAATCCACTTTAAGCCATAGGTTCCGGCCTCACATGATCGTAGAGCGTCACAGAACCCAGTCAGACTTCTAGTCACCCTCATTATTCCCAAATTGTATAGAGGCAACTCAGCTTTAGGCCCAGTGACTGGTATGGTGTAGTAGTAGTCATATTAGATAGAGGCCTATGGCTTAAAGTGTATTCTGAACCACTACAATAACTAGGTACCGAGTGCCAGAGAGATCGGGTCTTACGGTTTAAAGTTGATTTAGTATCACTACAACACATATGGTTGCGCAGGAACTATCCGAAACTTGTGGCACCTATCGCCAGAGAGCTAGTTCATTATTGAAGACATAAATGTTAAATTTAATATATGTTTATTATTTTGATAAAATGAATCTTTCGATTTTTAATATTTTATTTCAAGAAGGTATTTCATAGTGGGCAATTAAATATTGTACTTATTTTTAATAAAACACATTGCTGTTGTTAAAAGCCAATACAATTTTTCAATTGATTGTGTTAACTTTTAACACAGCAACAACAGGCTCAATAAAATAGAAAAATTATTATATATTTAGAATTTTATATCCTGATAGCTCTTCACAATTGGCAATTATATTACATGGTTAATTGTATTAAATTGATGGTACAGATTTTAGACATAACAGTATGCTTATAATGATGATGACTACATAAATAATGATTCAGTATATATGTAACGATTCAATATGTTAGCTATATGATGATTCAATAGCTATATAAGGATTCAATAGGAATATAAGGATTCAATAACTATATAAGGGTTCAATAGCTATATTAAATGATTCAATAGCTATATAAATAAGGATTCAATAGCTATATAAATAAGGATTCAATAGCTATATAAATAAGATTCAATAGCTATATAAATAAGGATTCAGTAGCTATATGAAGTAGCTAAATGATGCTTCAATAGCTATATAATGATTCAATATATAAAAAGATTCAATAGCTATATAAAAAAGATTCAATAGCTATATAAATAATGATTTAATAGCTATATAAATAATGATTCGATAGTTATTTCAATAGCTATATAAATAATTATTCAATAGCTATATAAATAATTATTCAATTGCTATAGAAGGATTCAATTGCTATACAAGGATTCAGCCGCTATATAAATAATGATTCAATAGCTATATAAAGATTCAATAGCTATATAAATAATTGATTGCTTTCGTAATGCACATTGACTTATATATGTTACATTATACAATTGTTATATATACATTATACAATTCTTTCAGGTCTACCGCATGGCTGCAAGCCTCCCTCCCTGTCCATGCAGCACCCCTGCAACCCACCCCAGAAGCCCCGCACCATGGCCACCGTGTCCCCGCTGCATCAGGTCGTCCCTCCCCAGCCGAACCTTCCCTCCTTCGAAGGGGCCAACCTCGCCTTCAACGCCACATCCCGGACCTCCAGCTTCGCCGCCGCCCTCAGGAAGTTGGCCAAACAAGCTGTGGATCCGGTTTCCGGTGAGTGCTGCTCTTCTGCGTCTTCCTAACAAACATAATGGGAATCGTCAATGATGGAGGGTTGACTCTCTGAAGAGTTTTTATGAGGGTTGAGAATACAGTGAATTGTGTTTAAATAGTTAATAATCAATGGAAGTAGGAATCGTTATAAATTTCTAAGTGAAGCTTCTTATGAGATATTAAAAAGAATTCACGAGTTTCTTCGTCAAAGTAATCTTTGCTAAGGGGGATTATTTAAAAACAAGTTGATTTCGTTTTTAAGATAGCAATACTGAGAGAGATACAGTTTTAGCACCAATATCAATATATTAATTTCATTTCCTTTTTTTCAAGTTGGGAATAGGTAGTAGTAATAAAGTGTTAAGTAGTCATACTGAGAGAGACCATTTAATACTGAGAGGGACCCTAACAATACTGAGAGAGTCTATAACAATACTGAGAGAGACCACTGTAATACTGAGAGATAACTGTAATATGAGAGAGACCACTGTAATATTGAGAGAGACCACTGTAATATTGAGAGAGCCCATAACAATACCAAAGAGACCATTGTATTACAATGAATGAGACCCATGTAATACTGAGAGACACCATAACAATACTGAGAGAGACCATTGTAATACTGAGAGGCCTAACAATACTGAGAGGGACCCTAACAATACTGAGAGAGACCACTGTAATACTGAGAGAGACCATAACAATACCGAAAGAGACCATTGTATTACTGAGAGAGACTATAACAATACTGAGAGAGACATAACAATACCGAAAAGAGACCATTGTATTACTGAGAGAGACCCATGTAATACTGAGAGAGACCATAACAATACCGAGAGAGACCATTGTAATACTGAGAGAGACCATAGCAATACTGAGAGAAATACAATTTTAACACCAATATATTCATTTCATGCCTTTTCTTTTTTCCTTTAAGTTTATATTTATTTCTTCAAATCAGTAAAACATGATTATGTCGAAGACAATATGCTTAACTAGTTTTGTAGAAGATTACCATCACCTTGGATCTATATTGTTCTTGACTCATGTGTTACTCAATTCAGGACAGAAAAATGAACAGAATAAGCATATGAAGTATTGTATTATTTACATAAAATTATTTATCATTATTTACATTAAATTACTTTCACAGAGAAATTCTTCAAATTGCATAACTTTGAGAGAAACTAAAATAATTGTAAAAAACATCGAAATTCAAAAGTAAGACTCAATAATCAAATCTTTGAGTTACTTTTTAAGAAATTTTCAAAGTTTATTTTAATTTTCTAGATTAAAATACATAACACTGGAAAAAATGCGATATTTTCTTTTTATTTATCTTCTTCAATGGCGCGATAGTCCATCATGCTGCAATGCCACATGATGGGCCAAGGCCTTCGACCATGAAAACGCATGAAACATGAAATTTTCGCGGTAGGGTTGTCAGCCCTCCTCTCTACAATCATATTAGACCGGGACCTACAGTTTAGATTGAATTGCAATCCACTACAGGCATTCATAGCACTGCCGGTACTCAAGCCGAGTCTATAGTACCGAGCGCCATAGAGCTACTCACTCGGCCATCAAGCCCCTTTTGTTTATCTGATTCGTAATGACATATTTTTATTAAAAAAAGCAGTAAAAATTTTGTAGAAAAAGAAATCATTTTTAAAAATAAGCTTTGAATTTTATTAAAATATAAGTTTTTAGTTAAGCGCCGCTAAATCAGTATTTTTATGTGTACATAATTCGATAAATTAATAAAATTAAGTTTTATGAGACATACTATTACAGTCACTTATCGATAGTAAGTCTTGTAGGGCACACTTTAAAACTCGTACGAGACTGCTTTACTGTCTTTTACAATATATCGCTTCATGAATATTTGATAATATCGTCGAATTAATTTACTGACAGAATAAATTTGCATTATATCTTCTTTTATTCTATATTATTAATAAATAATAAGAAATGAAAGAAGTATTTGTTAGAGGATTGTACGACACAAAATTCCTCCATCAACATTAACTTCCAATATCTATTTTTTAAATACAAGAAACATTAACCCAAATACGATATCTGCTCAATGACTATATTTTATATAAATATTTCTGATTGAAATTCCTTGCAAAAAAAAACCAAAAGAAGTAATCCATAACTTTATTTACCTAACAGAATATGTGGTACCTTTCATTCTCAGGATAGCCTAACAATTATAATAAAACTTTCCACCTTGTAATAACAATAGGAATTGGTTACATCTTTTACTTGTTTCTTGCACTAGGTGAGAAAGATCTGACGCAGATCTCTCCCGTTTCCTCCCCCGTCCTGAGCCAAGGATCCCTGACGCCAAAGAGGAGCGTCTCCAACTCCCAGCCGCCACCCCCGGCCATGTTCCTCACCAATCACCAAGTATCCTACGCCTCTTCATCGCCGCCAGTTATGACAATCGCGCCAAGCAGGCCTGTCGCCACGCACACCTCCGAGAGCAGGAAGGTTTGTAAACAATCCTTTTTTACCATGCAAACTTTTTTCTTACCATCTTTTGTAAGAGGCAAGTCCATTTCATGCAGTAAAAAATTTAAAAATATAAGATGGATCGTGGGTTCTATCACTGTGATCTTACTATCACTTCAATGGATGGTTCTGACAACAAAATACCGTGATTTCCGTCACAGTCAAAGACAGTTTATTATGTTTAAGTTGGAAATCTACCGTCATACATCTTTAGGCGACTAGGTCACAATTGTCTTATACATCTACATTAATTATAACTCGAAAACTAATATGGTAAGGAGAAATTAGCAATAATAAATGCAGTATGAGGGAATTTTTAATGATTGCTAGACAAAAATTTGAAAATAAAAGATGGATCGTGAGTTCTACCACTGTGATTTTACTGTCACTTTAATGGTTTGGCAACAAAATACTGCAATTTTCGTCACAGTCAAAGATAGTTTATTGCATTTATGATGGAAATCAACAGTCAAATATCTTTAGGTGACTTGATTACAAATTGTTGTTATACATCCACGTTAATTATAACTCGATAATTAGCATGGTAAATGCAAATGAGCAATAATAAATGCAGTATGAGGAAATTCTTAACGATTGCATGATAAACCAAACTGCTATCTTTATCACAAAAATATTTATGCACTAAATTGAATTTCCCTGATTTTCAGAGTGTAAATCGAACTCTGATAATAAAATACTGCAATTTCCGTCATAGTCAAAGACAGTTTATTTCAATTCCTTGTATTAGCTCACACTCTTCCTATATATATCTTGTTCAAATTTTCAATTGTTAATAAAATACTTTTTATTCATCCATTCAAGTTCAAATATATTTTTTTAACTTGTAGTCGATGACTCTGGATATTAATACAGTTTCTTCAAATATTAATTCAGTAATTAAATTTAATTAATTAATGTTAGTTTTTTTTTTTTTTAATTTTAGTTGCATATATCTACCAATAGATGGCGCCAGATAAAATTAAAAAATGAATGAAAATTATTTATAAAGGATTTTCTGCAATAGAGTGAAAAAAAGTAGGAATTGACTTTAAAAAATTTTTTTTTATATATTACTTGTTTACTGATGCAAAATTTTCTCTTGGCATCTTTTGTATATAACAAGTCCATTTGATGCACCATAAAAAATTTGAAAATATAAGATGGATCGTGAGTTCTATCACTGTGATTTTACTGTCACTTCAATGGATGGTTTTTGACAACAAAATACTGCAATTTCCGTCAAAGTCAAAGACAGTTTATTGCATTTATGTTGGCCATACATCATTAAATGACTAGATCACAATAGTTGTTATACATCCACGTTAATTATAACTTGATAATTAGTATGGTAAGTAGAAATAATAAATAATAAATGCAATATGAAGGAATTTTTAATGATGGCAACATAAAAATTTGGAAGTATAAGATGGATAGTGAGTTCTACCACTGCGATTTTATTGTAACGTCAATGGATGGTTTTGACAACAAAAATACTATGATTTCCGTCACAGTCAAAGTTAGTATATTGCATTTATATTGGAAATCAACAACCATATAGCCTTAGTCCACGAGGTCACAATCGTTGCTATAGATCCACGTTAATTATAATTAACTTGGTAAATGCAAATCAGCAATAATAAATACAGTAAGTGGGAATTCTTAGTGATTGCATGATAAGCCAAATTGCTATCTCTGTCACAGAAATATTTATGCACTAAATTGAATTTCACCGGTTTTCAAAGTGTAAATCGAACTCTGACAACAAAATACTGCAATTTCCGTCATAGTCAAAAGCAGTTTATTATATTTATGTTAGAAATCTACAGCCATATATCTTTAGGTGACTAGGTCACAATTGTTGTTATATATCCACGCTAATTATAATTTGATAATTAACATGGTAAGTGGAAATGAGCAATAACAAATGCAGTATGAGGGAATTCTTAATGGTTGCATGTAAACCAAATTGTTATCTCTTAGAATATATGTACTAAATCGAATTTCATCAGTTTTCGAAATGTAAATCGAATTTTCAAATATTAATAGTCTTTAATACTTCTACCAATTAATTGTTAGAGTTGAAGCTGTTATAATTGAGATTGCTATTACAGATGTAGTTTTATTAATTTTCGCACAGTAATTTTTCTGCCACAATCATAACTATGTCAACAAGAAGCAACCAGAGAATTTCATGAGGATTCATTGTTTTTTGTACAGAAAATATAAACTTAGACATCATCATAAAAATAAAGATTTTGAAAAAATTGGGCAAAAATAAAAAAAAAAAAAAAAAATTCTTAAATTTTTTGAAGTGAATTTTTGTAATTACAAAATGTTGAATATAATAATAATAATAAGTTGTTATTTGAATATCTTCAATAATATAAATTTATTTGTATCAAAAAAATCAATCGCAATATCACCATGTATAACGGACAAAACAAAATATTTAAAAAAACATTTTATGCATACAATATTTAAGAAACTATTAAATTTATTTTAAATGGTTGCTTTTTCCTTTACTATGATTTTTGTCATATAGTTCTGACATATAACTGACAATCTCTATCGAATCGAAATCTAGTTTACTTATAAAAAAATTTCATTAGTACAAGCATATTATTACCAATTAACAAAGGCTTGTGTTCCTTGCAGGTGATGGATCTCAGCAATGTACAGTCAGTGAATAACTCCAATGTATTAAGCAATGGACATCTACAAGACTCCTTAGGAGTCAAAATGGACTCTTCTAAAAATGTCAGTAGATCTTCACATTCAGAGAAATGGGACGAGTCCAATTTACCTAACAAAGGTTTATCAGGGTCAACTGCCTCATCTCAATCTAGGTAACAAATATTGTATAATATTTTTAGTTTTCTGAACAGCATCAATCTTTTATTAAGTAAACCATTGCAATTATGTATTTGGCAAAACAAAACGCGGAATATGTTATACGATGATAAATTTTCAACTAAGTGATACGATAATAACATAATAACATTTCACGATAATAACATAACATTCCACGATAATAACATCATAACATTCCACGATAATAACATCATAACATTCCACGATAATAACATAATAACATTCCATTCGATAATAACATCATAACATTCCACAATAATAACATAATAACATTTCAAGATAATAACATAATAACATTTCACGATAATAACATAATAACATTCCACGATAATAACATCATAACATTTCACGATAATACTATAACATTTCACGATAATACTATAACATTTCACGTTAATAACATAGCATTTCACAATAATAGCATAACATTCCACGACAATAACATAATGTACAATTAGAAATGTTGAACAGTTTAACTTAAGGTTATTTGCCACTTACACCGTCTATTTTTAGCAGTTTCAATGTTAATCAGGGTGAAAGCATAGAAATGTGTTACACTGAACCCACATTATGTCAGAACAATTTGGAATGAAAACTGCAAGGATGGTATTTCAGCATTTCTTTTTTATTTAATCTAAGGAAAATAATTTTCGGATTGCGTTTTTGACATAACAATATCCGACATAGACACAGTTTGGTTCAGCATCACTTGCTGGGTTCGAACCAAGTTCCTTTAGCTCAGATCATCAGACCATTTGAGCCCTATAATAATGTAACTCATGAAACTTTTAAATTTAATTGATGGGTCAACAATATTATTTTTACATATATATGCAAGAAAATATATATGCTTTTTGTATAGTTTTTAACTGATGTGAAACATTTCAAAATTTAAAAATCTTAAATTTAAATAAATAAATTAGTTAATATAATCATTTTAATGCGATAAATTTAATTTTACATTTAATTGTTTAATGATTTACTACAAAATTTATAATTGAACAGGTATATTTTTGAACTAATGAACCTTTACCATCCTTAAATTCACTTTTTTTCTCAGAATACTAAATACTTCATTTAATTATAAAGGGAATATTTATGATTCATTAAGGATTTTTTTACTTACTTATCAGATAAAATAGCAATGCATCCAAAGAAAAATTTCAATTTTTCTTGTTATAGTTAAAAATAAAATTATAGAAAAAATAAGTAATTAAATATAATGAATGAAGATACAAATATTTTCCTTCATCCATTTGTGTTCTAGATTACGATTGTTCTTATATTTCTAATGAATTACCGTCACAACGAGATTAACTCTGTGTCCCTTTTACATGAACGGCATAGAGTTATGATGAAGTTGTGAGGATACATTGATAAAGCATGTTCGATTGATAAGACAAAGACATTATACGTTATGCCTTTGTGCTGTTCATATTCTCATTTTTTCGTCACTTTTACACAAGTGACGCAAAATTAAGTTTGAAGGGAGTTGTGAAGATACATCGATAAAACATGTTATATTGATAAGACACGGGCATACCACGTTATGCCTTTGTGCTGTTCATATTCTCATTTTCTATTTACTTGACAGACCCCACGCCACAATCGCACCGCTACCTAGACCAGATGATTCTTTGACATCTTCTAGGGGTTTCCAGCCTTACCGTGGGACGGAGGAGTCTCGAAACACCCTTCCTCATCACTTGTCACTTTTCGATCATCCCCATCCAGCTGCGTCCTATCCGTACACACCTGCGTTCCTGCCCCCTCCTCATCTTTCGCATCCAGCATACAGGTAATCCAACTTTCATCACCTCTAAATGTGTTTGTATAGGAGAAATATCATAAAATCCCATAATCCAGCATTTAGATAATCCCACTTTCTAATGCATTTCAATGCGCATATATGGAAAATGATTATATATATATATATATATATATAAACAATATTTTTAAAAATCAATAATATTTCCTAAAATGTAATAGGTTCAAATTAATATCAAAAAATATTTTAGTTATGTCCAATAGACAATACCATCATCATTGAGAACTTACGCACTAAAGTTCTTAAGTCTTACTTATCCTTACGTTTGACTTATCTTATGTCCTTGGTAAATGACTTTTAATAAAGTCTTTATAACTTGCAAGCCTCACAATGAGTATATTTTTTGTATATTGTCTCCAAATTTTAAGTATGAGGTGTTCTATTTTAATGAGTTCAAACAGTCCTATTGGGTCATGATATGTTGGATATGACTATACCTCTTAAAGTATTTACATTTTCACATTAATTTTGCAGTGAGAGGCAAAATCGGGTTTCCTTTGCTTTAATTACGGCAAAGTTAACATAAATATAATGTACTTGAAGTGTAATAGAATTTTTCTATATTTAAAAAAAAAAATTTTATATATAAAATTTGCTTTAAAAGACGTAGTTTCAAATCTCTACTACCAAAAAACTGAAAATGACTCTGAAACTATGAATTACCTACAGAATTTTTGATATACTAACTAACTCCCTGACACTACAGTCCATGAGGGGCCAGGGTCGTCTACCTACTGGGCAGATTCCAAAAAATGTTCCTTTTACACTGTAGAGTTGTCAGCCCTACTCCCAACCTCTACAGTCATATTATACCAGGGTGTACGGTTTAAAAAGTGGATTCGAACCACTAAAAATACCCATGGCACGACCGGGAATTGAACCCCGAAACCTGTGGCACCTAGCGCCAGACCGCTAGTCACTCGGCCATCAGGCATTTCTGAAATGCATCAAGTGAAATTGCAAAAATCAATTTTTCATGAATATCCTTTTTAGACGTAATATACCATAAACTTTTAAATACATAGTAAACAACATCTGCAAAAAAAAAAAAAAAAATTCATAGAGAGTTTCTGGTTATAAATTATAACTTTTTAGTCTTAGTTCTTGAAAAAAATTATCACAAATTAAAATTTTAATATTTCTGGTTTGATATGTTAAAAGCATTCGACACGTTAAAAGAAAAGTATACAAAATTTTAATTGGATTAGTTTGATGAATCATCAACTGCTGTAGAACTCAAAGCATCTGGTTTTATTTTTAAATTCAAAAGACAGAAGTCTATGAAAATTTATCGAACATTTGCAAAAATAAATGTTTGGATTTTTACAAAAATATTTGTTTTTGCCTATATAGGTTTGACGATCCCCTGTATCTGGAGCGATACAGTCTTCTCCGACCCCCTGTGATGCCTTACCCACAGCCTGGCATGATGACACCGTCTGCCTTCTACCCCAACAGCAGATACGCTGCGGATCTTCTCGCTCAGTCTTTGTCAATCAGTTCTGCAAACAACACTATTCTCAATCACGAAAGGTATGCTAATGTGTGGACATTTTTGTTGTTACATGTTTTCATACTTTTGCATTCATTACACGACTTCTGAGCTACTGAAAAGGCAAATAAACTAAAAATATCCAGCTGTATTATATTTATACATATACTGATTTTGTGTGATCAAAGGCATTATGTGACTCTTGTCTCAAAACCTTTTGATTGAAGTATGTCACTCTGTAACAAAATTTGTAAAAAAAAATACGGCTTTATATAAATTTGACATTTATATAAAGCCCTAGGAGCACAGAAGTAAACCTTATTATTGTAATTTAACACACTTGAAAGTGACCAGTAACATCTACTCCTAAAATTTTGAGGTTCCCATTAAATAGGTAGAAATGGTAGGTTTAAACTGGTTTCCAACAAAAATTACTAAAAGCACACATTGCAAAACGTTAGTCCATTAGATGTCTGATCACTTTCCCATTCTACCCACTGATTGTTTTGACACTTTGTAACATACTATCTTATTAGCTTAGTATCTACCGAGAATCGACCTTTGAAAAGTCTTGGGACAATTCTACGATTGCAGTGTTAGATTTCTAATTTAAACCGGATTAGAATTAAAAATCTGACTTTGTTAAGAAAGAGATACGGTTTAATATCTCTTTTGTACTCTTTGTACAAGCTTGTAAGGGTAATTCCCTCTTGTCGTATTGTAAATAACCTGATAAAACAACCAGGTTGTCCAAGTAGCAATACAAGACATGCTGTCAAAATCTCCAATGAGTCTGCACTTTATGAAAGCAGGAAATTGCTGCATTCGTCACCAGAAATACTCAAATTATTGTCTCAAGTACACTAGCTGGCTCAAATTACCCACTGTGGCCACGAATACAAATATGAAATGACTTCAATAGTGCTAATAAATTTTGAAGCACTTTTTTCCTATAAAAATAAATGTAAATGCATTATCATCAATTGATCAATAAATTTTAAACGATGGTTACATTTTGAATTTAAAAATATTAATGAACAATATTATTTTTGGGAATAAGTTGGTTAAAGCTTAGTATTATTTTCTTTTAAAAACTAAAAACGAAACACAGCTTAAGCGAATGAATTGTTATAAAAATTGTAAATGAAAAAGTATCACATAATTGTAGACGATAACTAATTTAATAGATTTTGTTTCAGAAGCAAAATAAAGCACTCTGAAACACACATTTACCATCATAAATAGTATTTGGTATTAGAGGAAAGTATTAGTATATTAGAGGAAAGACATTCTACATGTATAAAAATTTAAATGTATAAGATATGCAGATATTGTTTTAGAAAAATATGCTACATATCTGAAAATTACATCAATCACTACATAAGAAATTGTATACTTACATACGTATATATAAATATACATATACATAATTAGTTTCAGAATTAATTGCAATCACAATCTATAGTATGTATTTTTATAAAATTAGATACATTTTCATTTTCTTACACTATATTAAATATAACTAAAACTTATTTTCAAAGCATAAAATATAGAAATTGCGTTATGATACCTGGTAAAAATGTTATTTAATTGATGTTAAAAATATGGTTTTTATAGAATTTAAAAAACAATTATACATTTTTCAATATAATCGTATTGATTAAATTAGGCATTTATCTTAAAATATTTAATTCATATGATTAAATAAACATGCAATAATAATTTTCTTGTTTACAAAATTTTTTAGATTATTTTTAAAATTTAATAAATTATGAATTTAATGTGGCAAAACTCTTTTCATAATTTAATATATTTTTCCTACAAATTTTGCTTGCATAGGATAATCACGTTAATATATTTACAGACTGAAACAGGAGGAAGAGCGGCGCATGCGCGAGAAAGAAATAGAGCTCGACCAATCACGAAGCAAAGAGCAAGAGAGGCAGCGGGAGAAAGAGCAGAAAGAAAAAGAAAACAGGGAGAGGGAGCAGAAAGAAAGGGAGCAGAGAGAAAAAGAAAAGAAAGAGAGAGAGAAATCTCACAGAGAAAGAGAAGAGCATAAAAAACACAATACGAATTATTCCACATCCAGTAAGCGCACTGAATCACCGAGTAAGAAAAATTGTCTTTTATTTTTATATATTTTCAATATTTACCGAACTTATACTCCAAATTATCTTTCATTATGAAATATAAATGTTTATTGACAAAAATACTAAAGCACATATTATTCTTTTTCAAATTAACAATTTGTTCATTTTAATCTCTCTTTCCCTTCCACTCAATAATTCCTTTATCCTACACTATCATCTATCAGTTCAATTCGCTAAATACATAACAAAATTATCATAAACAAGTAATATAAAAATAAAATTTTTAAAGTCAATTCCTACTTTTTTTCACTCTATTGCAGAAAGTCCTTTATAAATAAAGTAAAAATGTTCCTCTTACTTCTGGCGCCATCTATTGGTAGATACATGCAACTTAAGTCTAAAAAAAACTAAAATTAATTAATTAAATTTAATTAATGAATTAATATTTGAAAAACTGTATTAACATCCAGTGTCATCCACTAAAAAGTTCAAAAAAATGTATTTGAAGTTGAGTGGAGGAATAAAAATATTTCATGTACGATTGAAAATTTAAACAGGATATATATAGGGAGAGTGTGAACTAATAGTAGGAATTGAAAAAAAATATACTGCTGTATGGAGGTTAAAAATATTCCTTTGCAAAGGAATTATGTGAACTAAATAGCTAATATTTTAACCTCTTTCCTTTCCACCGAATAGTTCCCTCTTCATGCACTATCATGTCTTATTTCAATTCACTAAAATGCATAGCAAAAATTAACATAAAAAATATACTGCTGTAGTTATTCGCAAAGGAATTACTTCAGCTAAATATATGTTTGTCTAAAACCAGAATGTCGATAAACGACTTCTTATTTTTATTTGTTACAAAAACAGATGTTTTTTTTTTAAAAGTTGTTCATTTTCATTTTGATAAAAAAAATAAGTAATTATACTCAAAATGCTTATACATTGGTTGAGAAGTATATTATAACAAATGTGTTACAAATCCTTTTGAATAAATTCCAAAAGTAATTTACAACAATATTTTCATTGCACACATCATGTATTGTTTATGAATGCAAGTAATATTATCAGTTATAATGTTGCACTGAATTAATCATCGCGTATTATTATTATGTTGAGAGTAATAAAATAAATATATTGTTTTGTTAATTTTTAAATGATTATATATATATATATATATTTGATCATTTAAAAATTACAAGCTTTAAAAACGTATAAGATGCAATTAAAGCATGATTCTTTTAAAAAGTAAATATTTTTGATTTAATAAACTGTTATAGATAAATATATCAATTTATAAATGAATAATAATAGGTAAAATATTAAAGCATAAAGTGTTTTTTTAATTATTTTTTAGAGCTGAAATAATAAAACGCTTTAAATATTTTGAATTCACTAAATATGTGTAAGGTTAAACCTCAACAATATTACATATTTACTTTGAACTTGTGCGTAAGACTTTATTAACAAATGTCAAATATTTCAACAGATGTCAGAAATGCACCCGTCATACAGTGTGCCCCACCCACGGTGACCAATCACATTTCGATACCCAACACAGTGAGCAACCCCATTCCCTTGAATCTGGTGGTGCAGGCCAGTCCAGAACCTTTGAAGAAGGAGGCAGAGATCTGGACACCGTGGCAGCAGCCCTCCACAAATTATCCCAAAGAGAATAATAACCAGGAGTTTGCAAAACATCCGGTTTTCAGATCGCAGGTAAGGAGTTTTCAAATTTGGAAAGAAATATTTAAAAAAAATTTTTTTTTTTTCCTAACTGTAACCACAATATATATATTGAGATTATGGTGAAAATGAAAAAAAATTATCTATTTAACATAACGTAACTCATCTATTTAACATAAACTTAAAAAATTTAAAAAAATAAAAACTGAACTGCTTTATTTGAAAATGGTATACTCCCTTTTTGTAGCCTGATGGCCGAATGACTAGCGTTCTGGCGCTCGGTGCCCCAGGGTTCGAGTCCTGACAGTGCCATGGATGTTTGTAGTAGTTCGGAATCCATTTTAAGGCAATAGGTCCCTGTTAAATATGACCGTAGAGAGTTGGGCGTAGGACTGACAATTCTACTCCGTTAAAAGAAAACACTCCTGTCTCGAAACCTGCCAGGAGGCCGTTGGCTTTGGCCCACCAAGGGCCTGTTGTGCCAGTGACGAAGATGATACATCCTTTTATTTATATTCTAATTTAATCAACTGAAACATCTTCGCAAAAACTACAAAATTTATAAAGAAATTATATATACCATTGATTTTGTCCTGAAAAATAAAGACATTTATGCTATTTAAACAATTATCTCTTTTTCTCCAAACTTGAATGTAACCATTTTTAAATAAATAGTTATGCATGAGAAAATGAAAAAATTACAAAATCAAAAATACATAGGTCACTTATATTTAATTTTATGTTGTTTATTATTTCATTCTTTTATATTGCACTTATAATCTATTGAAAGAATAATTATTTTAGCTTTTCTATTTGTCGAGTTTTCTATTTACTGTATCATTACTAAATTTGAATAGCATATTTAAATTTAGTAATGAACAAAAATTACAAATTTATTTTGTGATATAAATTTTCATTTTCATTAACAAGTAATAATTTAACTAACAAAAAAAATGTTAATAACTATTCAATTAGCTAACTTGTTGAATTAATTAACAAAGAAATATCGTCTAATTATAATTTGTTCTCATAATTATTTCTTCTATAAGAGACGTTTTTTCAATTTTATATTTAAAAGCATATAACTAAAATAGATATTATTTCAAACTTAAAACATTTTTAAGAAATACATTTCTGGTCATTAATATTATTAAATGTAAGTACATTTTTCATCAACTGAAAACAATTGGAATTATGTGTATTTATTTCAAAATATACATTTGTCGAAATAAAGTGTTTTGCAAAAATTCTGGAAAAGAAATTCTATTCTATTTTAAAAATAAAATCGAAATGATGTTGCTACGAAGTTGTTCTTAATTCCTACGTCTTGAAATTTTTTTCAGTTAAAAATAAATGAATACTATAATTTTGAGACAAAATATGAACTCGCCAGTAATTGTGTCTAAAATACACAATACAAAAATTAAAATGCTAAACCTTTATAAACGCTACCATTACATATACAGTAGGGTTTTATAATATTTGGAAATTCACCTTTACGTAGAAAATTATTTGTGCAAATTTTAAATTTTATAAAATTAAAAATCCTTTTTATTTCTTTTCTTCATTGTTTAATATGGTGTATTTTTTTATTTGTTAATCATCTCTTTAGGAAGTTCACAGACATCATGCCTCAAAAGACAATTCCACTAGTGATAAAGTAAATATGAGATTTAGTCCCTCAAGCACGAATGATAAAAGACATTCAAGCATTCAAATCATTGATCCCCCCACGCCGATTGTAGACGCCAAGAAACATTCCACGCCGGACAACACCAAAAGATTCGACACAATCCACCACCACATAACAGAACTCTCCAGCAAAGAGCATGTGCAACACGAATGGCGACACGAGAAACTGCAGAAAGCTTGCACGAACAATCACAGAAAAAGCCACGAATCCAAAAAGGCCAAAGAAGACCGCAACAATGTCTACCAGAATCATCAACGCAAAGTTGTTGCAAATGGCGCCATTCTGAAACCGACACCATTCCAAAATGAAGGCATGCATGCCAGACTGCTGGAATCAGAGAAATGCAGGTTGGAAATGAACGGGCACGCATTACCAAAGACTCATACTACAAATACCATCAATGACAGACTGGTGCCACCGAATTTTAAGACTAATCACCAACCAATAACTGGAAAAGAAATCGTTCCGCAAAAACCTTTCAATGATTTTTATAATGCACCGTCGCTCAAAAGTAATGTTGACCTCGCCCCTGTCGTAAGCAAGCTCGATTTGGACGCCAAGAACTTGAAAAAAGGTGACATGAAATATTGTGAAGATGATGCCAAAGAAGAATTACGATTGAAAAATTTTCTTATAATCACGAAAGTACCTCCAAAGAAATTTGAATCAAATCACAGGTAAGACCGTAGATAAATTTGTTCAATAAATGTGCATATAATTACATGGTATTTTTATTTTATTGGCTATATTTATAAATATAATGCTGCCAATAAAACCATATTATTGGTCATATTATATTATACTGGTAACCGTATTATAACTAGGTGTGGTTGGATTGAGATACTTGAGGCACAGGTTGGAGAATTGACAGCTTTATTGATACACGCACAAACACCACACACAACAATTAGAGACAAAGAACATTTAACACATTTAAAAACAGATAATTATAGATTAGTGGAAAGATTCCTTTTCATATTGTATTTATTTTCTAAGCCGAAACCCCGAAACTCGGATACTCGCAGAATGAGCGAAATATATTTCCTTTCAGGGGAGAGTCTGTAAGCCAACTAATGCACAGGTATACGCTTAATATATTTTCTCTTGGGATGAAAGTCTATAAACTAGCTCGAGGCCGACTGGCTATTTATCCTGAAAGCCAAGGGGGCATTCTTGCCAATGTGTAGGAGGAAGCATGGTAACAAATGAAATTTATTTAAAAAACAGCTATCTTATATATATTTTTTATATTTTTCAAAATGTTTCTTGAACAAGCTACATAAAAACGAGAGCTGAAAAACAATTATATATATAGATATATATATTATATAAATTTGTATATGTGTGTTCTATGTTAAAGCACATTATTCCAAAATTCAATTTCTTGTGAAAATTTGTAAAAAAAAATTCTGTATAAACTAGAAATTTATTTTACTTTGAAAATGTACATATATTTTAGTGCATCAGAAAATGACATAATTTAAGTTTAAAAACTAAGCTATACACAATCCATTATAATGCCCATAAACAATATTGTTAATTATCAGTACAGACATTTTTCAGAAAAATTCATTTTGCACTTTCCCATCTTTCTTGCTTCATTAAAGACAATCACAATAAGACGACTGAATTCCAGTATCTTAAATGTCCCTTCTTTAATTTTACTAGCTCATCATATCATTTTTATGAATATTTTAAAAAGAATAAATAATAAAAATTCAAAGAATACTAAATAATAGAAAAAATCAAATTACATTAATAAATAATAATTATTTTAATTTATTTTTCTGATAAAATATACAAAAAAGGGTTTGTTAATAGGTATATAACATATATAAATTAATTTGTTAATTCAGTTTAATTCACAAAAACTAAAAAAATCGAGTTTAAATTAATGTATAAACATAAACATTTGATGGGTTATTTTTAAGTTTTATACTTAATGTAGTTATTTTTCAAATTAATTCAATTCATTATTCACTAAATCTCAGAAATAAACTAAACTACTTTTCAGAAAAATCTTTAAGAATTATTATTTTCTTTAATTTTATTTCTAAAAACAAAATATTCGTTTATTTAATTTAAAAAAAAGATTAACTTAAGCACTTTTATTTAATTATAATTCTTCGAATAGAAACTTTTTGCTTGAATATTAATTAAATTCAAAAACTCTTTTTCAATTCTTCCTTAATGTATTAGAAATATTTAAAACTGGCGAAAATCTTTTAAACCCCTTTTAAGGATTATCTCAGAAAAAAAAATTAAATTGAGTTTTTAAAAATGATTTCTAAGGAATTAAATTAGAAAACTTTTCTTAACGAAATGAAGAATTAAATTTTTATCTGTTAAATAATCATTAAATACAACATAAACCCTTTCATTCTCAAAAAGGATAAAAAAAAAAAAAGGTTTTCATTCTTAATATAAGTTATTTCTAATAATTTGTAAATCTGTTTATTTCTAGATGAAAATAATGCACTTAAAATATAAGTATCTTTATTTCATTTATCTTTTCAAAAGTAATAATTGTTTTTATTTTTCAACAGCAACTTAAATTCTTGCAATTGTTGGGACTTACAACACACTTCAAAAGAAAAAGTAAGTTATTTCATAATATTATAATTAACTTTCTTGTTAATGCAAATTTCTTTTGCCTTATCCTATGTAGGATTAATTTTTAATTAAAATGAATAGGCTTAGATTTAATAAATAGCAAGAATTTTCTGACAAAATTAAATGGAAAGCACTTTTAATGTTATTGTACTTTATTATTGTTTTAATGTTATTTCACTTTTAATGTTTTAATTGTTGAAGGTACTTTTGTTAAGATAATTTCATGTTTTCTAAACATTGAGAGATTAGATTTAAAATGTTTTACAATTAATTTTAATTTACTTCTTTAAAAGCAGTTTTTTCAAATTTGAAAAATATTAATATTTATTAACTTGTATCACGTGATTTTATAAAAATAAAGGAGAGTTTTAGGCTTAAAAGTTTAACATAATTATTTGAAAGAAATTAATTTTTTTTTTTTTTTTAATATTTGGAATTATTAACCAAATCAGGAGAAATAGGTTTTTTTTTTTCATTAAATTTAAGTAATGATAAATTGTTAAGTTTTTGTATTATTTAATATTCATTATTTCTAATTTCAAAATGTAAACTTAATTAAATTTTAAATTTAAATTATTTTATTGTTCATTACAACTATATATGTCTGACTTATAAAGTAATCTGTTGTTTATCATTTTTAATTTAATAAATATAGAGTTTTTGTAATTAGAAAATTAGGAATGATAAAATTTTATTCTTTATTTAACATCATATATCCCTTTTTGAATTGACGTTATACAAAAAAATTTCTTGACATTTATGGTATACGCATTTATGGCATTCTATACATTTATGGTGAACTAATACAAGGAATTTTACCAGATGTACACATTGGGTTGTTGAATATAAAATGAACTTTTGAGTACACAATTTTTCCAAGCAAACTCAAACTTTGGATTTAAAGCATGCTCCATCTACACCAATATAATTATGCCATTGATTACAAAGCATTTTTATGATAGTTTCAAAAAACTGTTAGGTATCAAACGCCAAATTAAGATTGTTTTGTGTTTTGACTCTAGCCAAGGTGTTTATTCTTTAAAAAACGATACCAAATGGTGAAAAAAAAAATTGCAGTCAACAGCTTGCGTTATGGATAAGGCAGAACCTCATTTCAGCCTCTTTTACAACCCTGTGACATCATTTTGTTGACACTTTGGACATTTTTTTTGACTAATTAGACCGGACCTACATTTAACGTAGATTCAGAAAGACATACAAACATCCATGCCACCACCAAAGATTCGAACATGGCAAGCATCAAATTTGGACCAAAGCTCTAGCCACTTGGCCATCAGGCCACTCAGGCATTGTTTGCAATGAAGAAGAAGAACTCCTTTTCGATTCAACAACACCGGTTCTGATGACAACAATGATTCTGATTCACAATATAAATGTGTTGACAGTAATACTGTGCATTAATTGATTGACCTATTCTAGCAAGCTGTAATGGATAATTCCCTTTTGATTTTACCTCTCCATTTCTTCTTTGGAAGTAAGCTTGGTCTGGGTCTAGATTTAGACTTTTCATATGCTTCCAGACACTCTTGCTGCTTGTTTATGATTATCATATAATACCCAGTTTCAATCAAAAGTAATAATGTGGTCCAAAAATGAAACAATTTCTTAGTTAAATAAATCAATAAAAATAAATTCTTTAAAATATTCAATCATGTACCTATCTACCAATCTACAAGCAGCAAGTCTATTTTATGAAACCTTTTGTAATTTTTGAAGTATATCAATTATATTTTTCTTCGTTATTTCTCATTACCAGAAATCGAATTCGACATGTATTTGAAAAAGAAGAAAAATATTAAGAGAGGATTCAGCCATTCCTCCTCTAAGTCCTGAACCGGAACCGGAAGACGCGCCTGTTCTACCTTCTCTAATGGAAAATAGTGCACAGAATGATCGACTGGCGGAACAGCTGAGGGCAGAAACCAATCCAATAAAATTGGAATTCCTCTTCAAAATTGGACTCACACCTATTACCTTAGTAAAGAAGGAAGGTAAACGTTATTCTATATTTTTATTTATTGTGTATTAACATTTTATTGTTAGTATTATTTTAAATCATTCATTTTATTAAAATCTATGCAATTCATTCAAACTTAACCACAGACGTATAATACTATATTTTTTTAATTATAAATTTATCTAAGTAAAAAACATTGCATAAATTTAAAATATTTATAAAAAAAAAATAGCAAATTGGAAAACTTGGAAATGAATGTTTATCTCTCCACTCATATCTCTCCATCACAACGCAGGGAAGTTTTAATGTTTCAATTGGTTCGTTGTAGTTCTCCCCTTCAGAAAACATTATTGTAAAAAATATGAACAAATTTCAAAATTAGAAATAAAAAAAAAATCTGAGAGACAAATGTTAAGCATATTATAATATCTTGAACACAATTGAATAAATCCCATCTTTAAGCAATTGCAGCAATTCTGCCTGTAAAAATACAATTTCTATATTTTTTTTTCTTCTTCCCTCATATAAAAACAACTAACAGAGATAAAATAAAAAAACATTAAATCAGAAATAGAAGGGAAAACAAATAAATACTTTTCTTTAATTTAGTACAAAAATTATTTATTAATACAAAAATCAAATAAAAGATTGCCTTTAATTATTATATAATATTGTCTTCAATTACAAAAATTGGAACTTTTTAAAATTGTAAATGAATTAGCTTTCATAAATTTTTTTAACTTTAATTGCTAATCCTCGATATATCTAATTCTGAAAATAACAAAGGTTATTACATTTTTAAATTGAAATATCTTTTCTAATATGCAAACTTTTTTGTTATATGTTAACGTATCTATATATTTATATTTCAATTATTTATATATGTTAATAATTTTATTTATCAACCTATTTTTTAATTTAAAAAATAAGTTAATAAATATATATAGTAAGTATACATAAAATATATGGTTATTGGTTCATTTTTCAGAGAAAGAGCGAATTCGTAGAATAGTTGAAGAAGAAAGAATTCGACGTCATTACCGAATGCTAGCAAATGTCAATCGAAAATCTTCTCCAAGAAGATTATTTGTGCCAAAGAGTGAAGCAGGTAAGAAAAATGTTTAAATTTCTTTTTTACTAGTAATACAAATTCATGATTTTTATTTATTTTATTTCATTATTAATTCCATACTTACAAATGATTCTCATAATTCAAAATTAACTGTTTGTTATAAAAATATTTCATATTACAACAAATAATAATCGTAGGATTTTGATATTTTTATTTATTGAATTCTTTAGTAAAGAAAAAAAACCAGTTTAATATGAAGAATGAAAACAACTTTATTGAAACCCAATTATTAAACAACAAATACAAGCAAGATAAAAAACCAAAAAATTCGAAGATCATTGTTATATATTTTCGTTGAGATTTATTTAGATATTTGTTATTTTAAATTTACAAATAATCAGTATCGCCAAATCAGCATCATGATCATCAGTATTGTGAAATTGTTCGCCAACTTGGCGATAGTTTGTCAGTTTTTTCTTTGTTTAGTGCGCATAAGACTTGTTTTTACTCAAAAAGTGAAGTTTAAGTGTTTTACTTATTAAACAATTCATTGAGTAGAGTGAAAGCATTTTTGCACTTTAATTCAAGTAGATTAAATAATTTGAGGAACGATTTTAAAAAATAAACAATTATTTAAAAGTTTATAAAAGAATTTCAAACAATATCAATTCTCATATAGATATGAATTACTATTATAATAATAAAAAAAGATTATATTCTACCGTTTTTACACATATTTATAACAGTTTTAATTTTGAAAAATAAAAGTAGAAATATCTTATGCTTTTAGCACATTTGCTATTTATTGAATATTTTCCTTTTAGTTAACAACTAATAACAAAAGGAAAATCGTTTACAATGGAACATTAAATTATCCCGAAATCTAAGAAAAGTGAACAAAAAAATTGATAAGCGATTTTGTAAAAAAATTTTACTGTAAATATTTATAACATTCTCAAACATCCTAGGTCTAATAATCATAAATTATTGACAATCCTCTATTATAATAAAAACAATTATAAATTTTGCAATTGTCTATTAAAAGTTATATTTCAGGATTTTCCTATCGTAAGTCAACAGCACTAATAGAAAATAAATAAATTAATTAATTAAAAACTGATATCGATAGCTGTTTCTTTTCTTTTTGAAGCTTATTTTCAAAAACAAGTAATATAAAAAAAAAAATTTAAAGTCAAATCTTACTTTTTTTTTTTTTTCACTTTTTTATTGCAGAAAGTCCTCTATAAATAATTTTCATTCATTTTTTAAGTTTATCTGGCGCCATCTATTAGTAGATCTATTCAACTTAAATCTAAAAAGAAAACTAAAAATTAATGAATTCAATATAATTACTGAATTAATATTTGAAAAACTGTATTAACATCCAGTGTCATCCACTTCAAGTTCAAAAAAATTTATTTGAACTTGAGTGGAGGAATAAAAGTATTTTATGAACGATTGAAGATTTGAACAAGATATATATATAGGAAAGTGTGAATTAATAGTAGGAAATGAAAAACAGAAGTAAACACATTAATATGTAGTCTTTACAATATATGATATAAAAACATAACATTTGTGAAATATGAAAAAAAGTGTTAACATATAATTTTTTATATTTCATTTTTGGAAAGAATGTGTATTTGTATGCAAATTACTCTATTGTGTTTTTAGCAAAAACTGGACCACCTGAGGCGGCTCAAAGAAATGAATTCCATCTCGAACGGTCTCGTCTCCAGACACCTGAACGGAGAAGCTGAAGATAAAATGGATGTAAAATACACCCCCTCGAACTCATTACTCACACCGAAACTTGAACAAGGTCAGTTCAACAGATCAATTCGTTTTATGTCCAATTAATTTGGTATTTTTAATTAAGTGTTAATTTAAACTACAATTCTTCTAACTCTCCATTAGTTTAATATTTGTATTTTTCGATGACCAAAATGTCATGGGGTCATTCGCCATTAGAACGATAGATTTACTATTCTCTCAATCTTTTTATATTGCATCCATATTAAGCTACTACAAATCAAAATGAACTTCTATAAGGATGGAATCTATGGATCGCATATTCTTTCCCACGAATAATATTTACGCTTAAGTATATATATTGCTTGCTATGGCAGATATAAGACTGACCACAGATTCCATTTAATTACACAAATTTTATTTTACGACACAAAATTGAGAACGATATTTCAAAAAAAAATTCAAAACAAAAATGTGAGCTTCATTTTACCTCTCTACATGGGGCTGTAGTCAGCGTCATGTCAATCAGGATGTGACACTCGCTGCCCATGTAAGTGAAAGGGGCTTAACGTCAGTCGTTGCTCGGCAACCTACCAAAAGCATGCTCGAAACTTCTGCAAGCTTCTCTGCAATAACTCATAACTCTGTCCTCAAGGCCTGTTCGCCTACGTATGATAGCGCTCCATCAGTCAGTATAATTGTCTCAATCCCCAACATATGCACGGAAGCTTCGGTTTGATTCTCTTGTTAGGTTCCAAACTAAGCAGCCTCAGTTTGGAAATCAAAGTGCTGCCCAACAGGCTGTTGCAGGCAGTTATACCATTGCAAAGAAAGATGTATGAATTACTTTAAAATCATTCAGTAATTCATATTAATAAAAAACCGGAGAAGTATGAATTGTTGCATAATCATACAGTAATTCATAATAATGGTGGAAAAACATGAACTGCTGTGTATTCATGAAGTAACTCATAAAAACAGAAATATATAAATTACTGCATATTTTATAAATAAGACAAAATTAAAATGTGTTAAAACAAGAAAAATTGAAACAGGAACAATTAATGCAAATTAAAATAACAATATTTATATAAAAAAAATTCAATGTCCATTTTTTCGAAATCTTCCATTTCCATTTTTTTTTAAACATTGTAAATAAAATTGATTAAAATATGAAGTTATTGCTCCCTCATTAATGAGAATGAGAATGAGAAAATGGGTCTCGACTTACGTCACTTACCCTCTGGACAATTAGTATTGTTGCAGCCTTTTTAGTGATTCATACCTAAGAAAGGCCAAAGGTTATTTATAGCCACATAAAATACAATCAAGTCGGACAATTAAGCCTATAAATATAACGAGCAAGGAGACAGTTATGTTTTACTAGAAGACAAAAAAAAATCAGAAAAGGGTTCCTTGAACATATATAATGGTATTCATATTAAAATAGTTATTTACAAAAATAATTATTTATTTTATTTATTATTTTTCAGTTATTAATTAATTAAATTATTTATTTTTTTCCAGTGCCTTACCATTGTTCTTCGGAATCAAGCGAATCCTTGAACTCATCTTCAGTCTCTGCGTCTTTAGAGTTAGTCGATTCTTCATATTCATCACAGCACAACAGCAACAAGTCTTTCAACAAATTCTCCTTCAAAAGGGGACATAGTTTAAAACATGAATTTAGATTTGCAATACCCGATTCTAATCACAAAAGTAAGTTGTTGTTGTTGTTGTTTTTCATTCTTGAGAATCATTTTAATTGGATTTCTAAATTGTTTTTTATTGGTTTGAAAAAGTTTTATTTTTTTTTTATTTGGTTTAGAATCTCGCAAAATTAAACGATTTTACTTATACAGTATAATATATACATGAAATACAAAGAAAATACAAATATATATACATAAAAAATACAAAGAAAGGCTCGATTTGGTGATTTAACAGCTTTTTTCTTAAAGCATACTTTACATAACTACGAATCAAACCTATAAAACTATTAGGTATAAAACTTAATTCGGGCTATTTTTATTCTTCAAAAAGATATTTATTTTATTAAAAAATAACTTAATACATCAATTGAAATGTTTTACTCAAATTATACGGATAAAACATTTTAATTGATGTATTAAGTAATAAAACTATCAGGTAAAAACTTCATTCGATCCCATTTTCTACTCACCAAAAAGAGAGTTATTATATTTAAAAATAAATTCATACATCAATTAAAGGGTTTTACGAAGGACAATACTTTTAACCATCTCTATTGTAAAAAAAAAAAAAGAATTGTTCTCAAAGAAAGAACGGCTCTTCGTTTGAGGATCACTATGAATCAAGTCAATAAAGCTACTAGGTATAAAACGTAATTCGAGACATTTTTATTCTTAAAAATATTTATTTTATTAAAAAATAAATTAATGCATCAATTAAAATCTTTTACGCTGGGTAATACTTACCCAATACGCTGGGTAATCTTTTACCCCAACTCTCTCTTGAAAAACGAAATCCTCTCAAAAAGGATGGGTTTTCTTTGAGGATAACTACGAATCAAGCCAATAATTCACTTCTTCAAAAGAATAGAAATGCTGATCGGATACTGCATGCGTCATCGATAGAAGTCACACGTCATCGTCATCTCCACTTTCACACTGAAATTTTGAACCCAGTTCACAAAAAATGTTGAAAACCCTGAATTCATGAGGCAGATGGTCCTTATAACTATCAATCAAATTCCTAAAGATGCATATTCAAATGTATACAGATAGCAGCAAGAGTAAATCAAGTCTGTTCTGGTAGTGGTTTCTTCATTAGACTCTATTGTTACATTTAAACTTAGAGCAAGGGATAAAAATTTCTATTTTTGATCCCTGCTCTGTGTTCAAATCTGAACTGATCTTTATCTAGGAAGACCTAGGCGAGTTTGAGAATATTGTTGAGCCTGCTTTTGTAGATAGATAGATGGGTACTTGTTGAACTGAGGATCGGCTTTCAATATCTAATAACTCAAATGTTGGAGACAGGGCTGGCATTTTCATCCTGAAATTGCTTTTTTTCTAGACTTTCAGTTAACTTCCGAGTGATGTGTTCACATCCAATGGATCTCTGAAATGTACCTCCACATGCCAGCATTTCGGGGATTCTTAAACTTCCAGTAAAGTGGACACTTCTTCTCACCTATGAACAAGGGCATACTTCCTGCAGTCCGATATGCTTCATACTTTTGCATTGGACTAGGTTTTTCTGATGTGTTTCTTTGGACCAAGTTTAGGAAGACATTAAAGGATCTCTGAAATGTACCTCCAACAATCATGAGCAATGAAAATATGGCGAATGAAAGGTCACCAAAGGGTCGTGCCATACTTTTTAATTTGGTAGCCATAAAAAATTGTCAATAAACTTGTCATATCATGTTTTTTGCCAGTTTTTACTTCAGAAGTCTCACCTATGAACAAGGGCCAGAAGATTTTTATTTAAAATCCTCGCAGCACTGTAGACTGCTTTCTGCTGAGCTTCTACAAGAATTGATGAACTTCAATTACATTTTTTTTTTTTATTAAAACTTTCCGCAGATGAACTTTTTTTTCAGTACAATAATGGATAAATAAAAACTTTTTGCAATAACACATCCTATACATCAGAATTGTTTGACGTCAAGTAATTAACAGTCTGATTCATTTGGTTATAATACAAGTTACGCCATCTGTTAAAAACCGCACAAGTTAAGTTTATGTTTGATGCATCCGATACCACTAATGCTATCTGAAAAGAAATATTTTCTTTAATATACGGGACAAAATTTAGTCATTGTATATTAGTGAATTATTATCAGACACCAAAGGATACCTGGCAAAATTTAGTGGAAAACTCACAAAGGGACTATTGCCAATTTTAGGTTGAGAACTGGATACGACTGTCTGACCAGACATTTGGCCAAAATAGGGATTGTGAACTCTGATATATGCGTTTTATGTAAAACAGACAAAATGAATAAGGCCCATCTACATGTTTGCTCAGGACTGGACTCTTAACTCACGACAGAAAGGCGATTTGTGTACTCTGTACTGAAGGGCCAGAGAAAACATGTCCTGATCACAGGGATTTTTATTGAGATGTTTCCAGTTTTTTAAATTAACGTTTAACTTGTTTTAAACTGTTTTAAGGCCTTTTGGTCGTTTTTTTTAAGAACGTCTTGTCTTTTTGTAACTTTTATTTGTTTATATGTTCTTTTGGTTTCTATGGCAAGTAGTCAAATTTGTATGGATTGAATTCCAATAAAGCCATAGGTAACAATAACAACGTTTTTGCATTTAAAAATCCAAAACCTATGATAGTGTTGTAGTCTGCAATATCTGTTTCCATTCCAGACAATCACATAACGAGGCCGAACGATGCCACATCGGCGGCGATCGCTGGTAACTGCTCCGTGAGCACGCAAGTCGACCCCGGTGTCTTCTCTAACAATGCCGACAAATCATTGGCTGATTTGAAGAACCCCTTCAATTGGCCAGGGCTAGAAGCAATCATGGAAGCCTTTTACAGGCATCAAATGGTACGTATTTCCCACCGGTTAGAAGATGATACTGAAACAAAAAAATTAAATTATCAAATGCATTTATTTATTTATTTTAGCAAAATGAATATGTATTTAAAAATTTATTTGTAAGTTTTGCTACAAAAGACATACACATCGTAATGTGATATAATTTTGTAGAATTGGCTCGAGCTACAAAAGGTGCACGTAATGTGATATCATTTTGCAGACTGAATCTCCAATAGATTCTAGTGTGCACTGCAATTATTTGTTATTGTTGATAATATTGTTTTAAGGCATCATTTCGACTTGACATTTTTATCTGAATTTTTGTTAATACAAAATTTCACTATCACACTAGCATTTAAAATCAAATCACAATATCAGAGATGACATTGCTAATTTTACATTTATATAAAAAATTTAGGGACATCTCTTTTATCATTGTATATGAAAGCAATAATATAGTGTTAACTTAAAATAATAATGCAGTAATACAAATCTAATGTAAAATAACTGCATGCATACTTTAGCTAATTCATTATAATTGCTTATTTAAGTAGTATAGGAAATGTAAATTCTTAATGAATTTTATTACTTATCTTATTACTTTAAATTTAGTTAATGTTATTCATTTGGGGTTAAATTAAATTAGATTTTTTTCAAAAAATCTGAACGATAAAGAAATCCATACCGTTAATTTTAATGCGTAGTTAATATCACATTGATGAACCAAAATGTCACGTTTTCATCACACTTATTACAATTATAAGGTATTGAACTAATTATAGTTTTGCAGTCATGCATTAAGGAATTAATTTAATGTTTGTGTTCGCAGAACAATCAAGTGAGAAAACCGTTATAATCGAAAGGTGCCACCATCTGCGTCAAACTCAAGAGGAACTTAAAATGGAAGCGGATGGTCTCAGCAGGCAGATGTCGGTGAGTTCTTCAACAAACTTTATTTTAACTTTTTTTGCAATTTTTTAAATAATTAAACAGATAAATGAAAATATACGTATCACTATTTCCAGAATAAAATTCATGAAATACTAACAAAAAGTTTTAACATGCTCTTATTTTATTATTAATTAAAATAAAGGTGCCCGATTCATTTATCATTTTGCCATTCAATCAATCGAAAATCATAATGAATTTGGCAGAGCTTTAATGGAAACTGGCATATATGAATGTATTTATATATGCACATATATATGTGATTTTTTTTTAATAAGGAGTTTATTTTACCATAGAATTTGGTTTCAAATTGCCCTTCATATTTTGAATATCATGGAAATTTACGACTAACGATACGTATGTTATATCGGATCATAATTATATTTTATATTTATTTTCACTATAGTAATTTTGAATAGCTAAAATCAACTCTTTTTATTACTGTTAAATGCATGATAATGATATTTGCGTTATTGTTTTTTTAAAAAAGTAAAAATAAGCTTTGTGATTTTTATTACGACGATTTTCCAGATTGAATGACAGCCTTGTTTGCCTAGTAACTTCCATCTCCTGCTTTGTGAATGAGAGAAGTGTTTAACATATTTGTCACTTTCATAAAAATTTGCAGCAATTATTTTAAAATAAATTAAAGTCATTAAAAACAATTAAAAGAAAATATAAATTTGTTTTGGGGGTTAACAATGCCCGCGGGGTCACTGATTTGAATGCAAAAAGTAAAAACATTTTTCCTACTGTTCATAGTTCTCTATAACCCAATAGATGGCGATAGGAGTAGAATGGAATGAAATTAGGAGAATGTTACATATGTAAGATTTTCTACTTTTAAATGTAAATGCAAATAAAACAATTAAAAGGAATTATAACATTCTTTGAGGGGTTAACAAGCATGCATTACAGATTGAATACAAAAGTAAAACATTTTTTCCTACTGTTCATAGTTATCATTAACTCCAATAAATGGCGCTAGGAGTGGAGTAGAAAATGATATGGGGAGAATGTTGCATTTGTAACCCTTTCTAATTTTAAATGTAAATGCAAAAATTATTTAAATTTTTATGAAAGTGATAAATGCGCTAATTATTTTATAAGCATTTATTATTTTTAATAACTCCATAATTCTCAGTAACTCCAATAGATGATGGTAGGAGTGGAGTAGAAAATTAAATTAGGAGAATGTGCATTTGTAATATTTTCCAATGTTAAATTGTTTTTGCATTTACATTTTTATAATATTTGTCACTTTCATAAAAATTTATAATTTTGTCATTTTCATAAAATGTAATTATTTTGTAATTATAAAATAATTATTTCATTATTTTTAACATAATTTGTTAAAAATAATGAAAGTCATGAAAATAATGCAAAAAAAAAAAAATTAAAAAAATTAAAAAATTATGGAAAATAACATTAAAATTAGGGGTTAACAACAATCCATGCGGTCACCGATTGAAAACAAAAGTAAAATATTTTTCTACCGTTCATAGTTCTCAATAGCTCCAATAGATGGCGTTAGGAGTGGAGGAAATGAAATTAGAAGAATGTTACATTTATAATTAAAAAATCTTTCATTAGTAAATGGAAAAACAATTTAACACGTTTAGATTTATTTCCATAACAATAAATCCACAACTATATTATAATATTATTTAATTTTCCAGGATCTGCTGAGGTGTAAACGAGAACTGGACGACGAAAGACAGAAGCACCAGAACGCGATCGACCATCTCAAACAGCGCCTTCAGATTGGAAGGTAACGACCAATACGGAAGCAACTGCAATCACAATAATTGTTAGCATGTTTTTCATTCCCGTCATTCTTTCTCTCTGCATTCTTTTCAGTACATCAGGGATATAATAAAGAGGCTATAATGGTATATTCGACTGGAAGAAATTAATGGAGACGACAATGAATGTTTTCTCGAAATTATTATTCTAGTCCGTGTTTTATTTGTCTGGTTGTGAGCTGGAGGAAATGAAAATGGATGTATATTCTGAATTATGGTCGTGTAGAGTCGGTGATAAATATATTAACAAATATAATATTGTATATTAGCGAACATATATTATATATTAAAACAAATATATGAATTATATTAACAGATTTCTTGTTTATATGAGGAGGGAAAATTTTTATTTCATGCCTTTTTATCATTTCGTGTTTATTACTTCACTATGTTTTTTGTTGTTCTTTCCAATCAGTTTGTCCAGAAAAAAATTATCCAGAATTAAATACATTCTTTTACGATCATTATGTGCACATTTTATTATTTCTAATTAAGGATAAGTATTTTTGAGAATCCAAATAAAATAAAGCTACAAATAAAAGCATTGAATGTTTCAATGCATTAAAACAATCATAATTAATGCATTTCTGTATTACTTATTCTGCATTAATTAAATTATTTAGTAAAACTAAAATCAAAAAAATTTATTATTAATCTCCGATCTTTCATTTTCATTACAACCTCCATTATTTAAATAGTGCCAAGATAAAATGTGTAAGATTTTTTCTGGCTTTCGAATGTGAGTAAAAGTGGTTAGGACTTCCAGAATTTGGCGATTTTTCTCCAAAAGGAAATATAATTTTTTTCTTTAAAAAAGAAAATTAGTATTAATATTTGCTGCAAAATTTTAACTCCATAATACAAAGAAATGGTTATGAATTTTGATTATAAATGTTTGAGTTAAATTTTCTGCAATTATTTTAGTTTTCTAAAAAATATTAAATGCATCTAATACATTTGTTAATATTATTATTTTAGTTTTCTAAAAATAATTTTAAACAAATGCATCTAATACATTTGTTAATTTTTAGATATTTCCTTATTACAACCTACATTATTTTAATAGAGTCAATTTTTAATTCCTTCCGAATGTGAGTGGAAGTTTTATCAAATTTGGCGATTTTTTTGCTAAAGAAAATCGCCAAATTCTACATTAATGTTTTATTAATATTTGTAGCAAAATTTTAACTCCATATACCATTTTTTTGTATTATAAAATCCAATATTTCGTACATTTTAGATGCCTTTTTTCACCTTAAAGTGAATATATTCTTATTCTCATATTAATCCTTTGCGATTTAAAAAAAAAAACCCAATCAATGACCATTTTGTGTTCCTCCGGCTCTTCCGTTTGTTTCCCTGCTGCAAGTATTGTCTAGGACCAAAGCGATCCCCCTTACAATCAAGGGACCATGTAAGAAGTATTTTAACATACGAACCACATTCTAGTGATTTTATGCTAGTCCGATTTCACGACAGGAAACTTTTCACCGTTGACTCTCTTTGTATACAAATGTGCGATTTGCGGTAAAAACGTGTAATCGTTCATGTAAAGAACTTCTCTGTCGTGGAATTTCTCTTGTTGATATCATTGTACAACTTTGTGATTTACCTTCATGTTTTGCACATTGATACATATACCTACGCTGTTATATTTATATTTTACTTTATTTAGGTTATGAGAAAATAAATGTGGTACATTCACCTTGTGTCCTTGCTTTATTTTAACAAACATTAATCATGCACAAATACTACTGTGTCCAAAAAAGCAAGACCAATTTTCAATTTAAAATTCACCGAATTCCAATTTTTTTTTTCTTTTAGGTTGCTGACACTGTCCTTGACATCTGTCCTTTCACATCAAAATATTCATTAGTGTTTGAGTTACACTTGGCTTTGTGAGACGCTGAAACTGAATCCGGCGATTTTTGAAATGTCTGAATTAATTGAGCATTCAATTTTGTTTGCGGAAACTTATAGAACGTTGCAGAAGGCATTCGGTGAGCATTCCAATATCGGAAAGAAATGTTTAGACAGTTCAAAGAAGGCAGAGGACGCGTTGAAGACGAAAGCCCTCTGGTCGACAATCAACCTCAACCAGCGAAGTTGACATCCAAAAATTAAAGATTTGGTGCTTGCAAACCGTCGATTTACAATTAGAGACCTTGTTGATGATGTTGATGATGATCGGTCAATTTCATTTTGGGCCTCAAACGCGTCAAATCTCGATTGGTACCGTAAACACTGAGTACTCCAGCTCGCACTGCATTGATTCTTCGTGACTTTTCGCAAAAAATAAAACCCATACCGTTCCACAACCACCGTGCGACTTCTGGCTATTCCCTAAACTCAAAAGACCACCCGGGACACAGTTTTGAGTCCATTGAAGAGATTCAACGTGAATGGCCGCGCGCTTTGAAGGCCATCCCTGCCGATGACTTTTAGCATGCATTGAGGATTGAAAAAAAAAAAAAAATTGGCGTAAATGCATTGTATCCGGAGGGGACTACTTTAAAGACGATGAAATAAATTTGAAGAATAGAGTTTTTGAAAAAAAAAAAAATTCTAACTTTTTGAGCACAGTAATACATCATCGCACTTTATGCATTTGAAATATTCTTAATTAATAATTTCATAATAAACGAAAACATATTTTAACTTTTCCATAAATTCACGAATAAAAAAATTTAAACTAAACTATAAATATGTTTAAACTCAAGGAACAAAATTATCATATTCTACTTGATACAAGAATCTGAAAATATTTTACTCATAAATCTCTAAATGCAAAATACTTCATTTGATATTTATATCAATTTAAGAAATTATAAAAGAATTTAAAACTCGTAATGAGATTTCGACGCGTTCCTTTAACTAAAAAAAAGTTTTTTTTTTTTTTCAAATGTTTTTGATTTGTTTAAGAAGTATTTGAAATGAATGCCAAATATCTAAAGAATTTTTATTGAAATAATAGTGTTCATAACATACAAATGATTGTATAAGAATTCCTTACATTTAAGCAAGTTAATATGGATGCGTATTGATATATTAACATTTTTAGGCAAAATCGCACAATAAGTGACTACCAAAGTGCGCCAAGAAAAGGGTTGCAAAAGTAAATGAAGTGAATTGCAAACAGTACAAGAAATATGGGTTACTATTTTGTTGACTTATCTCTCAGTTGGCTCCACAAAAAGTCGCCAAATATTAACGGCCCCTATTTTGTGATTTGGCCCTTTTTTAATCTATAAATAACAGCTACTTTTATTACTTGGAAAATAAACTGCTCAATTCTTTATTAATAATTGATACAATACACAGACATACATAATTTATTTACAAACAAAATTTACTAAATTTTTTTCGAATTCTTTTTTCCCCTTCAAAATTTGAAACTTTTTATTTTTAAAAAATTAAACACATTTTTCCAACACTAATTCAAACACATCTTCGAAAATATCTCGCACCAAAATACTATTTGTTGTAAGCAATCTTTATAAGCTTTTTAACTTTTCAATTAAAACAATGCTACTAATAAAAGATTCCGTGAATATCTTTTATAACTATATTATAAAATGAGTATATACCAACTTAGAAGTCTTAAATGAAAAACCATAATAGCTGATATACACAAAAGCATGCCACAGCAGCAGCAATTAAACAGCATCAATGTCCATGTCCAATTGTCCGGCCTTGAAGTCCATGGGCCTGATCTTCATTTCTGTCATCTTCAGGGATTCTGAAGATCCTCTGAAGGTGGACCAAATAATACCATCTGCACTCTTCACTTTGTCAGTGTTGTACATTCCGTTGAGGTTAGAAGTATGACAGTCGGCGTACCACCACGCCCCTTTGTGTTTCTGCGCACAGTGATACGTGCTGTTGTCGTTGTCTCTATCGACGGTTGAGAATTTTTGGCCATCATGTGTTTTTGTTAAAGCGTCACCTGGGAACAAAACCAATTAAGGATCAATTTCAGGACAAATTTATTCTTTTAATTTTTAAACAACTTTTAATCTCAATCCTAAATGAGATATTTTTTTGTCTTGTATCTACGTATTTTCTTATAACTTAAAAACTACAAAAGTGACAATTCCACTTTTTTTTCTCTGCAACAATTACTTTTAATCTGCTGCACAACAAAAATATCTTTCAATAAAATAGAAATCTTAAAACTTGACAATTGAAACTGCGCTTGTATATTAATGATTTAGGAATGCCTAGTTTCACCAGCATATTTACAAAAAGATTATATATGTTGAAAAAATTAGTTGTCTGGGACCAGAAATTAAAGACTATAAGAATCTCTTGACTGATTTATTACCCACAACTGTCTAGATGGAAAAAGTTCGCTGTCCTCCTAATTTGACCTTTGCTCATTATGTTTAATTTTTTTTTTTATTACATGCAACTGATTTCATCAATATCCACATTTTTGAAATTTTTTTTTATTTTTCATTTTATTAAATAATTTTTTTTTTTTTTTTAAAGGGCATTTAATTATCTATTTTTCTTATTAACTCAAACTAATTTTACAATGAAGGAGCTAGTGACTGCTAGGCGGCTAAGGATCTCTGTATTAATCTACAATAAGATAATCTTTTTCACTTTAAATCATCATATTAGTAACATACCCATATTAAAAAGTTATTTTTAACAAATTTTTTTAAACACCTAGAGTCCCATAAGATAATGACGATGTCCGGTTTTTATCAAGTTTTTTACTTAATACATAATATTTGCTAACAGGAAATTAGAAATTTTGAATTCAGCTATACATATTAAGATGTAATGTCAAGTAAACTAAAATTGAATCTGAAGGTTACTTTGATGACAATATGTTTTTATTGTTAACGGACTAGCCTTACTAAAGTTATGGTATTTGGTAACAAAACATTTCAACAAAACATTTCAAAGCCAGTTAATTGCTGAAGAAATCAAGTAATTATTACATTGTAATTAATGTATCAAAAGAAATTGAGATTGATATAAATTCTTTAACAAACTTTTGTAAAAAAAAAAAAATAAATAAAACTTCTAAAACCATTAACATATTAAGAACCAAATCTTTAAAGTAAATAATTAAAGAAACAAAACTGAAAATGGGAAAAAAAATAGCAAAAATGTAAATATTGCCAGTTACAAAATGTGAAAATGCAACGCAAGTCCAAAATGATTAATTTTCCGATATATGAAATTTTTTAAAGCATTTGCTATACTAAAGCATTACATAGTAACTCCAATATTCATCTTTTGGCGCGATTTTACTAACACTAATAAAATAAAAATATAGCTTCGTGTAATTTTTCGATTTTGTGCTGGTATCTATCAGAACAAGTAAATAGATAAATAAAAGTAAAGAAGTATAGAAAGTAAATAAAAGTAAAGAAGAAATTTAAAATTTTATCTAAAAAATGACTAGCCTTTAAGAAAATTATACTACACCAATAGTACATTTTTCTCGTAATCAGGCAAGTTTCCTCTATATTGCGAAGAAAAAAATAATTGAAAATTTATTATAAAAATAGAAAATGTAACATTGCTATTTCGCAAAGTTAGTCTTAAATGAAGCACCAATTAAGCACTTTATTTTTTCTACCGTTGATTTTATTCAAAGTTTTAATCGTTTATTACATTGCTTACCACTATTTTCTAACTAAAACATCACTTGAACTTTATTAAGACACTAAATGTGATTGGCAACCATCTATCAATCATATGGTATATGCTGCTTGTCCAGTAGTTTTTCCCAAGTCAATATATTTACTACTTTAAGAGCTAAGAGATTCTTGAAATTGATATTAGAAAATCCATAGCTATCTTTTTTTTTTTTTATCTTTATGGCGTCAAGGAACCCAAAAAATATGTAGGTAACGATTTCAACATACTACACTTCCCTCATTCAAGATAACCAGAAAAGCAGACATGATTGCCAGGATATGGAAAACCGGTTATATCCTTCCTATTTTGGTTCCTCAAACATCGTCAAGGAACCAGTCAAAACCATTTCCTGATAGGATAGGATGGCTATATTCATACAGATAAAATGTGCTTGTTAAACAAATACAAACCGTGTCCTACTTCATTTACAATGCTATTTATTTTATATTCTGCTTGGGATTTGAATGCGCATGCATCTAAATCGAATTTTGAAATCTAGTACAAACTTTTAAACCAAAATTGCATTATTTTATACTTTCATGCTCATCGTTATTTGCTATGAATACATTCATTTATAAAAGAAGAAAACATGAAAATGTTTTTTCGTTAAACTTTGAGAATATATTAATTAAAATTTCATGATTCAAATGCGTCATCCCATAAAAGCACACTATTAGTTACAAATAGTGTTAGTTTACAAAATTAATGTTCATTCTTTAAATATCTTGAAGTAAATTAAATATCATTATCAAATGAGTTTGATATTTCAAAGGAGAGCAGAAGAGGCCTGGTTGTATGCAAAATTTTTAAACTCAAGATGCACTCCGACAAGCAAAGATGAACAAAAGCTTCCATGTCTTTGCTAGGGATACTGAAAACTTCTTCCTATGGGATAGAAAAACAGGAGAAGGAGAGAGTGTTTCACTTCCAGATGTCACTAGTGGAGATGTTAATTTCAAATTTTCTGGCACAGATGGGTGTGAAGCCCTATCTCTCAGGATTCACACTGGGTAGGACTGAATCTACTGCATGTACTACTAATGAAATGCATATTAAAAATACCCAGCATTACTTTATTTTCTATGAAAGATTATGAAACCCTTCTAGGTACCACCATTGGGGATGGTAATTCCAAATTGTGTGGCACAGTGTTAGTGGATGTAATAATACTTCCTTTTTGGACCTACTACATGCTCAATCCTAAGAGAGAAAGACATATCAAAAATGCCCAAGCGTTACTTTGTACTCTAGGAGGAGATTATGAAACCATTCCAGATGCTACCAATGGAACGGTAATTCTAAATTGTTGGGGGCGGGGGGGGGGGTCTAAAATTGATAATTGTCTACCACATGTTCTGTTCTACTAGGGAAAGACATCAAATAAAAATGCCCAGCCTTACGTTGTGTTTTAAAAGAATATTGAGGAACCCTTCTAGATGCCACCATTAGGGATGGTAATTCAAAAATTGTGTGACACAGTGTGAGAAGATGTAGTAATGCCCCCCCCTCCTTGAAGCTGAACTATTACATTTACCGTTCTACTAAGAAAAGACATGAGATCAAGATGTCCAGCATTCCTTTGTACTCTGGAGGAGATCATGAAAACCCTCCAGATGCTACCATTGGAAGGGTGATTACAAATTGTCTTAAACTGTGTGGATAGAATGTAACAGTGCCCCCCCTGAGATTGATTTACTACATGTTCCATTCTAGAGGCAAATGATGGGTCAAAATGGTCAGCTTTAAAAAAAAAATTCAAATATGGGCTTATCAAAAATGGTTCATTTCAGCCTAAAATGTTAAGTGAAAATTAAAATTTAATTTTTGACATTTCAGCATTTGATACCAAACGGTTGGCAATAAAGGATTTCTTAGCTCATGGGGATAAATGTGCTTAATGAATTGTATTTAATTGAAATCTTAATCTAGCTCAACTAGATTAAAGGAATTGGATTTGAAATCTCTCTTCAACACTCCTTCTCTGGTATTCGTTTAGATTTGCGATAACGAAATGAAGATTTATATAGCAGTTTAGAAACTCTTAGAGCAAATTCAGCGTTATTAAAAAAAGTCAAAATACTTTACATTCGAAAATATATTTAATCTGCACCTATCGAGAACTGAATTTTAATCCTAATCAAAATGTTCTGAAATTTTAATCCATGAGCTTTTTTTCAACGATAAGTACTAACAAAAAATCTTTAATCTTCTTAATTTTTTCAACTCATGGTGTTAAATTTATAAAATAATTTTTTTTTACCACTGTCGTAAATGATTATCATTATATGCAATAATGAATTCTAAACGTGATATTTTTTTTTTTATTTAAAAATCTCTTAATATAATTAATGAATACATAAAAATTTCATTTCCAAAGATGAATCATCAGAATGTCTTCCGCTTTGAAACTTACTATGATGTCAATAAGTGTCGTAATTGTTGCGATAGAAATGAAACAATGTTAATAATGTCACGCATTATCAACTGGTGACCTATATTCTAAGTTTAACTTAAACTGATTTTTGTTCCATTTAAATAACGCAATAGATGGTTACTTTTTTCAAAGATTGTCTTAAAAACTGGATGTAATTGAAAAATTTCAGAGTTTAAATAAAATTCCACGTATTATAATTGAATGTAAAATACAGAAAAGTTATATATATTTTTCAATAAAAGCAAAAACAATTTCAGCTATTGAGCGAAACAATTTGTAAATTTACGAAATTTGCTTACATACTAAAAATCCAATATTAACTTCTTAAGCAATTTAGACCCTTAAAAAGTAGAAAAATTAGAAATTTTATTCTAGTTATTAAAAATGACTTACCTGCATCTCCACTGTAATCGTATGCGTGTAATTTGTAATGATGAGTCTCACTGTCTATCCAGAATTGATCGTAAAAGGCATATCGAGAATTATTTGCATGATCTGTCAGATCGATTCGGAGGTAGTATTTTTTCTGGTTCGTAAGTGCATAAATATTGTCATTTCCTGAAGAAAAAAAAATATTATTCTAATGCATCTTTAAACAATCTAATACATTTTATACATTTAAAAACAATTAATGAATTTTATGCATTTATAATCTAACGCATTTAACAAATATATTAATTCATAAATAATCTAATATTTTATACATTAATCCAGTACAAATGGACAACTTTTTGCACATTGGCATTTTCCAATAATTATATTGTAAAAAGTGGTTTTTTAGATTATGAAGCGACAGTAGCAAATATCTTTTTTGACATCATGAAACAGTCCTGTCAACAAAAATTTAAGATAAAATATTTTAAGAAATCCTTTCGCAAAAAAGAACAAATTTCAATTCGGAGATATGGGCAATCATAATTTAAAATTGACGCTTTTCTGCAAATAAAATGAGATCATTGTAAAAGAATGCAAAAATAATTTTGTTAAAAGAATTGGTTAAGTGCAGCCCTTTTTTTGTCTTTCTCAGTTGTGAAAAGTCGTCCATGGACCCCCACTGCAGGCAGTTCTGATAATACCAAATAGTTTAAACCTGGTACATTAAGAAAAGAAACTCCAATGAAGGTTACCTTTTGCAACTCAAATGAGTTTAAGTGTTTCTTATAAAATTAAAAGAATGCATACCATTCTTATCACTATATCAAATTCCATTACATGGTTGCGGTTGTTGTTACTTATGGCTTTATTGGAATTCAATCCATACAGATATGGCCACTTACCGTAGAAACAAAAAAAAGAACATCTAAACGAATTAAAATTATAAAGGGAAAAGACCAGACAATTATAACAAAAATGACCAAAAGACCTTAACAAGTTAAATGTTCTAAGGATAAAAATTTTTAAAATCTAGAAACACCCTAATAAAAGTCCGTGTGATCAGTTTCCGCGTGATCGTGTGATCAGTTTCCGCGTGATCGTGTGATCAGTTTCCGCGTGATCGTGTGATCAGTTTCCGCGTGATCGTGTGATCAGTTTCCGCGTGATCGTGTGATCAGTTTCCGCGTGATCGTGTGATCAGTTTCCGCGTGATCGTGTGATCAGTTTCCGCGTGATCGTGTGATCAGTTTCCGCGTGATCGTGATCAGTTTCCGCGTGATCGTGTGATCAGTTTCCGCGTGATCGTGTGATCAGTTTCCGCGTGATCGTGTGATCAGTTTCCGCGTGATCGTGTGATCAGTTTCCGCGTGATCGTGTGATCAGTTTCCGCGTGATCGTGTGATCAGTTTCCGCGTGATCGTGTGATCAGTTTCCGCGTGATCGTGTGATCAGTTTCCGTGTGATCGTGTGATCAGTTTCCGTGTGATCGTGTGATCAGTTTCCGTGTGATCATGTTTTCTCTGGCCCTCCAGTAAAGAGTACTCAAATTACCATTCTTTTGTAAGTCCAGTCCCGAGCAAACAAGTAGATGGGCCTTATGATACATGCGTTTTATGCAAGACAGAGAAAATGAATAATTCCCAATCCCTATTTGGACAGATATTAGGCCAGGCAGTCCTGTCCAGTTTTTTAATCTAAAATAAGCAACAGTGTCTATGCGAGATTTTCTAGTGTTAAACTATTAAATTTGAATTCATCATACTCCAAACCTCTTGGAAATAATTTACCTTGACGATTGAATCAAAAAAACTAATTTGCCCAATTGTGATGCTGTATTGTGATATGAATTTAAAATACTCATAGATGCAGCGATTTAATTTTGAAATGAGTATTTTGTATTGTATTTATCAAAAATCATCAGAAAGAGTTCTGAAAATATGATTTTCGACTCAATCAACAGACAAATCAGCTCCTGATGGCCGAGTGAATAGCGCTCGGTACCGCATGATTCAAGTCTCGACCGTACGATAGAAGTTTGTAATGGTTCGGAATATACTTTAAACTGTAGATCCCGGTCTAATATGACTGTAGGATTGACAACCCTGCCCATAAAAAAAAAAACAAATCATGTTTTGGAATCTGGTGAAAGGCCTTGGCACTCAAGAAGTACCGACAAATATATTTTTAAACATGAATAAAATAGAGTTATTTTCAAATTTACACTCATATAATACTTTATTATATTTATACTTTATAAAAGCTGTTTTAGTATCAGCAATAGTTAAAGCAATACTTAATTATTATGTATTACTTTGAGGGATTATTTAATTTAGAATCATTATTCAAATAGCACTAATCAAGTCCAAAGTAATCAATTTTTTTAAAGAAAGATTAACCTATGTGGACACTAAATACGATAGGGATATACAAACCAAATAGGGATGTATAATTTATGCATTCGTAATTAATAACTTGTGATAAATTAACCATTGCTGTAATTCTTTTTGGTAATTAGGTTAATGGGTAGATTCATGGATGATTCATGGTAAAGGAATACTAAAACAACTTTCACTTTTAAAGTAAACAACGCATGGCATGATGCGATTCGAAAAAAGAAAACATGTTTCATTTTCCGATTTCCTCTTTGCAAAGGAAGGGCGGAGGGAACAAATTCAGATTGTTGAATCACCTTCGAAAATCGTAAACATACTTTTAGTGCGTTCACGTGTGAACTCAATTGATAAATAGTTATTGCAGTAGTTCAGGGATTTATTGACTTCTGAAGGCCAAGTATACTCACACGAAACAAAATTTTTAAAAGCTATCATATTTGCTTTGTTTATGTAAACAATATAAAATGAATAAATTATATGTATTTAAAAAATAAAGATTTTTCAGGGGTGATGTTAAAGGTGATTTAATAAGTTAATTTAGTATTTATGTCACTTCTTATAGAAACAAGCACAAAAAGCAATTAGTCGCATGATTTTTATTTGATATTTTTTTTTAATATTCACGTCTGATAATGTTTATTCACAAATATGTATGGATTTCCACATGTATTAATCCATATCTACATATTTCGTTGAAACAATTTTAAAATGCAATATGTTTTTTGGAAATACCATAAAATAAAGATTTCTTGAAACAAATATTTGCCAATGGCCATTGTCTCTACAGCCAATAGAACTGATACTCTTTTTTACAAAGGCAAGAACGAAATAAATAATTAGATAGGGGATAGCGATAGGGACCATCAATCCAAACTAATGCATAATTAAAAAGTCCATAACATCTTAGTTTGCAATGATCTATAAAACATTCATTAAATATTTTTCTAATACTTGAATTTGTTTTTTTTTATCTTGCTAAAGTTGGAGCCGAGTGACTAGGCTCTGGCACTCTGTGCCAAAAGACAGGTTTTGGGTTCGGTTCAACACAGATTTCGGGTTCGAGACACGTCAGGGCCATGGATGTTTGTAGTGGTTCGGAATCCACTTTTAAACCATAGATCCCGGTCTAATATGACTGTTGGGTGTAGGATTGACGACCTTAGCCTCCTGTTTCAGAATCTGCCAGCAGGCAGATGACCATCGCCCAACGTGGACTGTAATGCCAGGGAGTTAATTAGCTAGAGTTGGGTCATTTCCATGTTTACATCAAAATCGGAAAATCTGTAAAAATAGACTCGTATGACTTTTAAAGAAAAATCGACCTATTTAGACTCTGCCCACATTGGGCGTATCCCTATTGTATTTAGATAGGAAATATAGTTTATGAATTTGTAATTAACAATTTGTGATAAATTAAGCAATGCAGTGTCTCTTTGATATTTATGTTAATGGGAATGTTTGCATGATTCACAAAAAAAAAAAAAAAAAAAAAAAAAAAAAAAAGTAAAACAGCTTTCACTTTTAAAGTAAACAACGCATGGCATGATGCGATTTGGAAGCAAACCAAGAAAGAAAACATGTTTCATTTTCCGATTTCCTCTTTGTAAAAGGAAGGGCGAAGGGAAAAGTTTCATACGTTGCTGAATCACCTTCGAAAATCGTAAACATACTTTTTATAGTGCGTTCACGTGTGAACTGAATTGATAAATAAGTATTATAGTAGTTCAGGGATTTACTGACTTCTGAAGGACACATATACTCACTGTATGTACCTGAAGGGCGCACGAAACAAAGTTTTTAAAAGCTATCTATCATATTTGCTTTGTTTATGTAAACAATATAAAATGAAAAATAAAAAGTTTTAAAAAAAATAGATTTTTAGGCGTGATGTTGAGGGTGATTTAGCAAGTTAATCACTTTTTATAGAAAAAAGCACAAAAGCAATTACTCAAATGACTTTTATTTATCGATGTTTTTTTAATATTCACGTCTGATAATGTTTATTCATAAATACTACTGTAGCCAAAAAGTAAGAACAATATTCAATTTAAAATTCAGGGTCTTATGGAATTTCAATTTTGTTTTCCTTTTTTTAGGTTGCTGGCACTGTCCTTGACATCTGTGTGAAATTTGACGTCAAAATATTCGTTAGTGTTTGAGTTACGCTTGGCTTTGTGAGACGCTAAAACCGATTCCGGCGATTTTTGAAATGTCTGAATTAATTGAGTAAAGAACTTGCATTCAATTTTGTTTGCGGAAACGTATAGAATATTGCAGAATGCATTCGGTGAGCATTCCTATATCGAAAAGAAATGTTTAGAAGTGGTATAAACAGTTGAAAGAAGGCAGAGAACGAATTGAAGACGAAGAGCCCTCTGGTCGACCCTCCACCTCAACCGATGAAGAACACGTCCAAAAATTAAAAATTTGCTGCTTGCAAATCGTCGATTTACAGTTAGAGACTTTGCTGATGATGTTGGAATTTCAAAAGGATTCTTTAATGCCATTTTTTGGGCCTCAAACGAGTCAAATCTCGATTGGTACCGAAAACACTGAATGCGTCAGCTCACACTGCATTGGTTCTTCGTGCCTTTTTCGCCAAAAATAAAACCATATCGTTCCACAACCATCGTATTCACACCGTGCAACTTCTGGCTATTCCCTAGACTCAAAAGACCACTCCGGGAACACCGTTTTGAGTCGATTGAAGAGATTCAACGTGAATCGCCGCGAGCTTTGAAGGTCATCCCTGCCGATAACTTTTTAGCATGCACTGAGGTTTGGAAATAAAGTTGGAATAAGTGCTTGTGTCTGGATGGGATTACTTTGAAGATGATGAAATAAATTTAGAAAAATAAAGAGTTTTTGAAAAACATAATTGGTCTTACTTTTTGGGCACAGTAGTATGTATTGATTCCCACATGTATTAATCTGTTGAAGCAATTTTAAAATACAATAAGTTTTTGGAAATACCATAAAATAAGGATTTCTTGAAACAAATATTTGCCAAAGGCTGCTGTCTTAGCCAATAGAATTGACACGCCTTTACAAAAGAAAAAAATAATGTAGATAAAAACCCTCAATCCAAACTAATGCATGATTAAAAACTTCATAATATTTTTGTTTGCAATAAATTATAAAACATTCATTAAATATTTTTCTAATACTTGAGTTTTTTTTTTCTATCTATCTAGAGTTGGAGCCTGGTGGCCGAGTGAATAGGCTCTCGCGCTCATTGCCACAGATTCCGGGTTCGAAACCCGCCGGGACCATGGATGTTTGTATCTGTTCGGAATCCACTTCAAACTATAGGTTCCAGTCTAATATGACTATTAAGCATAGGACTGATAACCCTTTCCGTAAAAAAGAAAACATCTTATGTTTCGGAATCTACCAGTAGGCATGATCCATCATGGACATAGTTTCAGGGAGTTAGTTAGCTAGAGTTTTATCATTTTCATGTTTTAATATATCAACATGGGGAATTGCTTAAAAATAATCTCATGACTTTTTTTATAGAAAAGTTAATGTATATGGACGCGGGTCACAATATGTGTATCCCTATTGTATTTAAATAGGAAAAATAATTTATGTATTCGTAATGAACCCACTTGTGATAAATTGACCATTTCAGTTATGTTTATTTTGGCTGTGAATTTAGAAATATTATTTTCAGAAAAATCGAGGGGTTACTGAAGAAAATAACTTCTATTGAAGGAAAAGATATTTTAATAAAATATTAAAGTTCTTACGTTTTATTGAAATGTACATCAATAAAATAGTAAAAAATTCTTGCGATTTTATTGAAACTTCTGTTTTAATGTTCAGGGGATTATTATTAGCTTCTTTGTGTTTTACTATGGTGAATAAAATGTAAACACATTTCAATTTTATTTAACAACGCCAGTGCCATTTTTTTTTTGCAAAGTTTGTATGAAGTACCAAATCCAAACATGATGTTTCTCAGCTGACCCTATGCGTAGTTTGAATCATGAGTTACTTTTAAAAATAGAAATTAAGAATTCTGGTGCATATTTTAACACAAATTAATGCATTGATTACTCATGCATAACTCATTAATCATATTAATTAATGCATTTATTATTCACATGTTCATTATAAGGAAGATGCATAAATAATTCCTTTGCAATTTTAACAAGCAATTTTTTGCTAAGCATTTCTAGAACTGATCACCTCTTCTAAAAACTTTTTAGTAAGCAGCAAAAAATTGAAAACAGCAATGTAGAGTAATATCCATTATGATATTTAAACATTGAGAACTTACCTAGCCAGAAATCCCTACGAAGATCTCCAAAGCCGTTCTTATAGCTGTTCCATGACTTAAAGAAAAAATCCGCAGGCCGTTTGTAATCGCCCCTTCTTTGAAGAACCTGTAGTTTAAAAATTTCTATTGAGAAATTTTCTATTTCGAAAATTATTTATTTAGGAAAATTTCTATTATTTCCTAAATCAGAAGGCAAACGCTTAGAGTTTTTGTGATTCTTTAAATGTCATGATGAGATTAAGTTCGAGTAAAGACTTTTAACATAGTAAAACAACAGTTAACTTTTAAAGATAAATTTTTTTATTTAAACTTATCTTTTACTTTAAAAATGCAACCGAAAGATAAGAAGTCAACAGCAAAGTTATCAGAGACTTCCATCAACTTATTTGCAAGGAACAAACTTAACAACAGAGATGGCCAACCCACGGACCGCCTTGAATATTTTTCCGGCCCGTGAGATTTATCCTACTTTTACAAAATATATTTATTTTATAATGTTCAAAAGTAGTGAAAACCAATGTAATAAAAAATACATTATGTCTGCATCTATATATATGCAAAAATTGTCAAATTCAGAAATATGCGAATATATGACAAATATTCGGATGACAGCGCATCTTGGAACATCTAATATAACAGTTCTATGTTTCACTTTAAGCGACCTCAACAACGCAGTGACCATCCTTAGATTCGCACAGTTGATTGTTTTGTTGATAGCAGAGCAAACCAAACTCTTAGTTCAAGTTAATAGCGCTTCGATTCAACTTACACTTGCAAATCGTTTTTTTTTTTTTTTTTTTATCAAAAATAAAATTAAACAATCGCAAAACACGCTCAAACATAACGGACGCTAACCTGCAACATCGATTACGATGTGCAAACACCCACATTGAGATCGATTTGCAAAAACTAAGTGAAGGAGTGGAGAAACAAATATCGCACTAGTAAAATAAATATTTTTTTTAATGATTTCATTTTTTTTATTTCGTTCGTATTTATATATTTCATTTTTAGTGTCATATTTCTATACAATGTGCGATTAGTATCATTATTATTATTATTATATTATCTATGTTTACATGCAAGAATAATAGTAAAAACACAAGAGTAATAACTCATTATGTTTCAGTTTTTCACTCCAAAAAAATTGTCTGTATTGGGCCCAAATCTAATGTGGGGATGTAATTTTATATGCAGCCCGCGGAGTTATGATGCATTTCCAAAGTGGCCCGCAAGATCATTTGGCTTGGCCACCCCTGATCTACAAAATAAGCTTGTTCGACTTACCGTCCATCCTCCTCCGCTGGTTTCCATGTCACAGTAAACATAGACGCTGCCATACATCACCCTATTGCGAGGCCAGATCTGATAGATACCACTGCGATTATGTCCACATTGCATCACTTCCTCACAATCCATGGGCTTCGGTGGGCAACTGCAATCCATTTTGCCTTCTGTTAAATAAAAAAAAATTTACTGTCCAAAACGTGTCCAGTTTTCAATTACAATTTCCCGGGCATATGGTATTTCAATTTCTTTTTTTAGGTTGTTGGCACTGCCCTTGACATCTGTGTGAAATTTCATGTCAAAATATTCGTTAGTGTTTGAGCTTTGTGAGACGCTAAAACCGATTCCGGCGATTTTTGAAATGTCTGAATTAACTGAGCAAAGAACTTGCATTCATTTTTGTTTGCGGGCACGTATAGAATGTTGCAGAAGGCATTCCTATATCGGAAAGAAATGTTTGCAAGTGGTATAAACAGTTCAAAGAAGGCAGAGAAAGCGTTGAAGATGAAGAGCCCTCTGGTCGACCATCCACCTCAACCGACGAAGCTCACGTCCAAAAAATTAAAGATTTGGTACTTGCAAACCATCGATTTACAAGTAGACACCTTGCTGAGGATGTTGGAATTTCAAAAGGATCGGTCAATTCCGTTTTGGGCCTCAAACGCGTCAAATCTGGTTTGTACCGAAAACATTGAATGCGCCAGCTCACACTGCATTGATTTTTCGCCAAAAATGAAACCCATGTCGTTCCATAACGCCTGTATTCCCACAGTGCGACTTCTGGCTAATCCCTAACTCAAAAAAGACCACTCCGAGGACACCGTTTTGAGTCGATTGAAGAGATTTGACGTGAATCGGCCGTCCCCTGCCGATGACTTTTTAGCATGCATTGAAAAGTGGAAAAAAAGTTGGCATAAATGCATTGTGTCCGGAGGGGATTATTTTGAAGACGATGAAATAAATTTGGAAAAATGAATAAAGAGTTTTTGAAAATTGGTCTCACTTTTTGGGCACAGTATCATAAATATCACGAATAACTTACGATCACGATGAAAAAATGTGGTTTACGAATGTTGTGTGGGATTAAGTTCGTCCATAGATTTTTAACGTAGTAAAACCCCAGTTAACTTTTAAAGACAAATTTTAAATTAAATTATCAGGCAATCATAGGATATTTGCTTCATTAAAAATTCAGCTTTATACATTAGAAGAAGATGATCAGAACGAATAAAGACTAATTTATTCTTCCTTCTTTAACTTATAATTACGTATACATGATTTGACATTTGGTTGCATAAGCTCATACGATGCGACTTCCTTGAGGCACAACAAAATTTAATGCTGAAACAAATACTAGAAGGAAGGTGGTTTATGAGGAAAGAGGGAAGGGTCAAGAGAAGGTTAAATAAAGAAAAATTATTTATCTTTATTTTCCGATTTGTAACTAAATCTAACCTTTTTAATACATAATAGATACGTAGCAATAAAACACGGTAGTGAGCATTAAATCTTCGCAGCAGGGTTCATGCTTTTTCTGACGATTTGTCAGAAGCTTATGAGAGAACCTTTGGCAGTATGAATGTTTTTTGGTTTTTGTTTCGAAAGGTGAGCTGACGACGAATCACGCTGCTCTAGTGTTCGGCAGCCCTTGTAAAAAGCTAATTAAATTAAATAATCCTATTTTAATGGCACGAGCTCTTGAACACTTTATTTGCGATGTGATCGTCACATGATAAATCATAATCATGATGTGATCATCATTCAATTATCAATTGCCATAACATTATATAATAAATTATATTGTGTTATAGATATTCAAAAATGCAATTAAAAGTAAATTGTTTACTATCACATAATTTGAATTCAAGGACGTGGATTTCACTAGGACAATTTTAGATGCAATGTTCTTTAATCTGAATCGTTGATCCAGACGATGCTGATCATAAAATTAGAATAATATTGAGATTTTTTAAAACATTTACATTAATTTCGAAAGCGACCAACAATTATCCTTTATATCTCATGCTCAAATAATTTGTTCATAATCTTTGTTGTTTTTTTTTCTTCCGTTTATTTTAACAATCATGTCGCTATCGATCAAAAGGATTGAAAACAAAGATGATCGAGATGGTAGTAATTTTGTTGGTACTTTTTTCTGTAATTTCTACATACTGTACATTTTCAAACCAATAACAATTGCTTTTGATTTTGAAAATGTATCAGCAATTGACATTCATTTGATGAAGTGATTGCCAAAAAATATTTTCCCCCATTTTTTTATGATCTTTATTCGTTAGGGGTCAAAAGAACATTTAGGTTTTTGTTTTTATTATTATTATTTTTCGTTTACTTTGCGACATAAAAATTTGTAAGCTTTTTTTTATTTCTCTTACTCCTCAAACCATAATTTGATAAATTGAGGAAAAGCACTCAATAATAATCTATCGTAAAATCAAAGATAAAATAAATCAGTACTTGTATAGTTACTAACTTACAGATGCACGTTAAATCATTCTGTACTTTATAATGTATCTATATCACGAATTATTATTGTATCATATTTTTGTTATTTACTTTTAATATCTAACTGAATCTCAATTTAAGCATTCAAAAATTTTATTTTGAAAAGGACATATTTAGCCCTCGCCAAAGAACTCACGACCTAAATCAAGTTGATTTATATCACTTTTCTTTGTCTTCAGGCAAAAGCGATATAACAAAAGGACTGTACATTTTTTTCCTAAACAATGCGTGTTCTCATGCGCATATGATGGCAAATATAAAAACTACATACAAAATGATAAAACTTATAGCAAAGCAAAGAATTATTTGAAGACTACAAAATCATTGAGCTTGCTCTTTGATCGTATTTTAACAACTTTGAGATGAAACTACTTTTCAAATAGATAAAACATTTTGACAATTTATTGACACAAGTGGTATTCTATTAAAATTCACTCACCTTCTGGCATGTTCTCTCTCAGCTTATCTATCAGAGCTGCTGCAGTTTCAAGGTAAGTTTCTGCTTTTGCACTTTTTGCCGTCCCGCATTCTTTAGGCTCTTCGCACGTTACGGTCAAAAATGCAAAAGCAAGAAATGCCGCTTGCAAGATAATCTGCCGACAGAAAGCCATCTGAAACAATTCATGAATAAGTAATTAAATTATGATGAAATTTGCATTATTTTCAAAAGATGTAATGAAATCATAATTAGTTACTTCTGAAAAAAAATAGTTTCTATATTCTTAATGTAATTTTTTAACTTATAACTCATGACGGATCATGATGGACCATTTTATGATGGATCATTTAAACTAAAAATATTGTCTTAAATACACGTATATTTTTAAAATAGCATTGCAAATTAAATAATAAATAGCATTGCAGATTATGTTATTAACAATCTTCCGTTTCCTTTTTATATTAATCATAGAAAATATTGTAAAAATCATGTTAAAAAAAAAAAAAAAGTTAGTACCAAAATTTAAAAAGTTATTTTTTTAATAGTATGGTCCTGGTAGTATGGTATGGTTTATGTAGTAAACATATACGACTCCAATAAAAGATATTATAATAAATATTTAAAAAGTTATTGATAAGCTTAATAAATTTGAAAAAATAATTTATGAGACATAAAAATTACGCACAGAAATTTAAATTTTTGATACTTTTTTTTTTTTGCAGGCTATTCGAACAAATCATACACAAGATATTTGCTCAAATTCATCATTGGTATATGCATCCAATTCATCATTCATAAATTTCATTTATAAAAAATAACCAAGTAAAAACAATTATAAAATTGCTATGTTTATTAAAATACAAAAAAAAAAAAAAAAAAAAAAAATGGATTTAATTTTATTGAAATTTTTTTTTTACCAAAAACATTCACAAAATTGAGTGAAAAAGCTCTGAAGCATGTTATAAAATTTTTTTTTTTTTCTTATAATTCATATTTATTCAACTAAAATTTTAAGAAATCACAGGTTACAGCCTGCGATATGATGAATTTGTCAAATCGACAACTTTAATATACCTTTTTTAATATACTTTATACATTTACCTTTAAATACAACTTTAATTTACCTTTTAATATACTTTTATATACCTTTTAAGAATCAATTTTTGCAGCTCTTAAAAATTCTCCGAATTCTCAGACATTCTACAGAATACGAACCGACAAGACGCCAGCTAGACGGAATTTGCCGACAGGATGCAGTTCTCAGTTTCCGCGTTCGAATGTTTATGATGTTTTGGCGCGCCATTTTTGTTCCTCCAATTCGAACCAGAGTTCCGAACCAGCCAACCAGAAGTCGTCACTTCGATAATTATGAGGTTTGTAAGAAACGTGAGAAGTTGATAAAGTAACCTTTCATTAAGATTTTTTAATTTTTTTCTTTCAGAAATTTGTTGGAACATCAAAATCTTTTAGTTATGAACAAAATCATTCTAAAATAGAGTAAAAGGCCTTTTCTATAGCGTTGAAAAATATTTTTATCTAGAACAATTCTTCTAAAACTTTTGAAATTCAACCTTTTCAATTATTTTATGTTGTATTTAATTAGAAATATATTAGTGCAAGACATTATGTATCAAATTTTTGGGGATACAACTTACTGTTCTATATTCAAATTTGTTATTGAATAAATAGTATGGTTTTAAAAAATGCAGTTCTTAACTTTATTTTTTAATATACAGTGATTTATTTAAAGTACATGTTATTTACTAATTATTAATAAATCATGTCAGAAATATGGAGTTAATTTTACAGAACAATTCGATCAAAGCAAATATTTCAGGAATTCTCCATGCTTTCTTTAGCACATTTAAACACTTAACACTGTAACCGCCTCGGCTTATATAACTGCTTCAAAAAAAGACGACCACTTTCAGGTTCATGGGAACAATAATTTTTATTTACAAGCTCTATATTATATGTAATAAAATTTGATCACAAGTACAGTTCACTCCAAGGTCGGAGATTTTTCAGAGTTCGAGTCTACGTTGAATATAATTGCCTGGTCTGCAGCAGATCTTAATTATCACACGGCGTGACACGGCTGTTTTGTACCGGTTTAATTAGAATAAAGTGTGCAAACAAATAACCGTAGAGAGATAAACCAAATCATCTCACTACTCATCTCTAAGAAAAAAAAATGTTCCAAAGAACTTAACTATTGTTTTACATGTTTTAAAATGTGTATGTTTTGTTAGACGAAGTTTTAAATTTCACTTCATAACATTAAAATCTACATAACACAAATTTCATAAATGCATCAGTTTTTTTTTTTTTTTTTTATTAAATGAAATATTTATTTCAACCTTTAATATTGAAATAATATTTCCGAATCGGTGTGATTATACAAAGAGATACGACAAAGAATAAATCTTTTGGAATGAAACACTGGTTGACATTTATTTCCAAATGTCAAAAACGCTTCAGTGTTATAACTTTTTTTTTTTGACACAAGGAAAGTATTTATAGTTAGCTTATTTCAGTTAGAAAAAATGATAAAGAAAAAAAAAATAGCGATAATTTTCGAAATGGCGTCTGGGAATGTCGTTGTTCAGACTGTGATAGTTGAAATTGTCCTTTCTTCCTTATAAATGCTGAATATGGCATTAATTGCGTTTTTCAACGACATTTCTGGCGAATGAGGCCTCCCGAAGGATTCACAAAGCGTTCTCTCACTCCAACATTTTCAAAAATTTTTTTTTTTTTTTTTTTACATTTATAAAAAGAAATAAATGAATTCAGGCTAGAACATCCCGTTAAAATCACAATCAACCAGTCAACAATCTTGCATTTTATTTCTAACAGACATTTTACTGAAACTTTGACTAAATTCTATTGAAACACTATTTTAATTTAAAACTTCACGTTCAAACAGTCCTGAGGACAATTATAAGATGAATCAGAGGAAAAAAAAAAAATGTACTAGTATTTCTACAGGTATACGGATATTTCTGTCCAACTCTAAAATCAATCTGATTGTTAATCATCAAATGTTTTTAAAAAATTAAGTTATGAAGATTCTTACAAAGAATCATTCAGCTTGTATTATTCTATGAAAAATATATAAAACCACCAAAAATTTTATAAAGATTGCTACGAAAGGAAAAAAAAAAGTGAGTGCCACTGTTTTATACTTTGAAAATCGTAAAACCTCTATCACAGATTTTTGACTAAAGATGCATGAATCGATAGTTAAAAATCATTTCCAATATATCTAAGGATATACATGCAATAAGGATATAATCATCATTTCCAATACAAGAAATAACTACTTTTACCAAGTGATCTACATCTCAGAATTAGTAACAGATTTAGAGAGCAATAGAAAAACATTTCAACCAATCTGGATTAAAAAATTTTTTTTTTCATAGGCCACCTATGGATCCAGATTGGGGAAATTTTTTTTTTTGTACCGCGTGGTAGAAGGAGTCATTCGTGTATTGGAAATGATGAGTTTGCTTATAACCTTCGATATATTGGAAAGGAGGATTTTTAACTACTAATTGATAAATTGGGTCCCAGATTGGGGAAATTTTTTTTTTTTTATTTCTACTGATCTCCAAATCAGTTACTAACTGCAAGATGTAGTCCGCGTGGTAGAAGGAATCATTCGTGTATTGGAAATGATGATTGGATCTTTATTGATTGTATATCCTTGGATATATTGGAAAGGAGGATTTTTAACTACTAATTGATATTACCCACAGACCACCTTGGGTCCCAGATTGGGGGAAATTTTTTTTTTTTATTTCTACTGATCTCCAAGCCTGTTACGAAATGCAAAATATAGTCCGCGTGGTAGAAGGACTCATTCGTTTATCGGAAATGATGATTGGATTCTTATTGTATGTATATCCTTGGATATTATTGGAAATGATGATTTTTAACAACGGATTCGTGGATCCTTAGTCAAAAATCTGTGATACAGAGGTTTTGCGATTTTGAAAGTATAGAACAGTGGTTATCACACTTTTTTTCGTAGCAATCTTTATAAAATTTTTGTTGGTTCGTTGACCTTTTTAAAATTTAAATTAATTACTATTGACGTACAAATTACCGATAATAAAGCTTTTTTTTTTTACAAATAACCACTTAGAAGTGAAATTCTCATAGGAAAAAAAACTCATGGACGTGGCAACAATGGCAAACAACCCAAAATTTCGATTAACTGATATTTTAGCGATTTCCTCAGAGAATCGCGGAGGACAGTTTGAGAACAACATAAATATTTATTTACTCATAATAACCTTTAACACACAATGTAATTTTGTAATCAAAAAGGTACTATAAAAACCTTGTGAATATCATTAAGATATTTCTCGACAAAAAAAAATCCTAAACATTTTCTGAAAATTAATTTTCTAATAAACTTATCTGCCAGTTGTGAAGTTCTGTCTGATGCAAAAACCTTTCCTAAAAATCCAGTCATATGCCCCTAACCGACAGAAGACGGAGATCACTTGCACCCAATAGAGTGCTTCCAATTGTCATGATTAGTGAAAATCTCAGAAAAAGAAATAAAAGATATATCATCCTAGACTATATATTATTTTATATCATTATCTAAGGACGCTGTCTAGACTATATTTGTACGAGATAAACCAAAATCTTCCAGTCTTAATATAGTTTCTTTTTTTTTTTTTTAATGTAAATAAAATGCACCTATATTATCCTAATACCACTCAATTTGCTTAATGCTATCGAATATCGTAGTTTAACTTATTCATTAAACAAATTTATGCATTAAAAGGAGTAAATAATAACTTAAAAATTGGTTATAGTCCCCAATGCTCCTTGGCTAGCTCAAATTTCTTTTTACATCGTGAGAAGATTAAAAATCTCAATTATTTCAACAGGATACTATATGATGACGCAGTTTTTGTAAGGAGATTTGGTTTGATTTGTCGTTCTATGGTCATTTTGGGCACACTTTGGGCTAATCAGACCGGAACATATAGCCTAACATGGATTCCGAATCCCAAACAAACATCCATCCCACCGACATGATTCATACATGAAGCTTGTGGTACCGAAGACCAGAGCTCTTGCCAATTGGCCACTCTTGTAAGTAGAAGACTGAAGTTCAACTAAATATTTATTTATTTAATGGCATTTAGGACGATCACAGCAACACAACCCACAGTTCTAATATAATTCAGTTTGTCACAATACATTTTTGGGCAAAAACCCATTATGTTTGGACACGCTCAGAGCAACAGCAGTTAGACTCCACTATGCCAGCAGGAAGCCAATGTTCAGACTGACTAACAAACTATTCTCATGGGAAGAAGAAATCACGAGACCCATTACGTAGACCTTCACTGATGAGGATGATTTGAGCTAGGGATTCTCCTCATAGGGAAACTGCATATTACAGAATTAAATTCCTTGCCGAGTAAATGAAAATACTACATGTTCCCTATCTGAAAAATATTGCGAGCCTCTCTATAACAACAATAATTTTCTTAATCAATATTGTGGTTTTCTTCCAGTGAAAAAACAGTTTGGTTTTTTATTCAGCACAGTTAATAAAGTAATGAAAGCAAGATGAAGAGAAAATTTTTACTCAAGCAATTTGTCCCTGAAAAGACTTCACAAAGTATCCAAAGAGACAGGACAATCTCAGTAAACATTTTCAAAGGACGCGCATGAATATTAAAGCATAAAAAATATTTCTCGGATATTTCGTAAATTTTAGTTTAGAAATATTTCAGTAATGTAAATAAATGCAAAAAAAAAAAAAAGTACCATTATTAATTTACTTCCATTTCATTTTGTATTGTTTTAGAAATAACAGCAATTGGAACACTATAATTAAATTATTTTGAAATGTTTGATATACTTTTAGTTTTAAACGGTAACGGTAGTACTTATCAGTACTTTTAAAATCAAGGATACTTGATAGAGATTATGATGCTATCTATAAATGCCAATATAAACACTCAGTGTCGCCTGGTGATAGCTTTCCAATTTTCTCCTACACAGGAAATACGCCAACAGGGGGAAATTACTCCTTAGAGTCCTTCCGAAAAGTAATACAATCCCTTCTTCACGGTCGGTGGTGTATTCTTAGCTTATATGTAGAACACGAGGCCCACAAATGTATTATCGCCCATATCAAAAAAAAAAAAATATTCTCCAATTATGTTGTCTACGTCAATACTTTGAAACTCCGGGTGTTTTGATATCTTCTTTTAACACACAAAAAAAAAATGTACATAAATGAAGTTCCCAACTTTAAATAGAGTGGGAATTAATTTTATTTTCCATTACTGGAAAATATTAAACCGACTGTGTCTTGTAGTGTGGGACAGACATCCCATGAGTAATCTACTCGTGCATGGAGGTAAAGGGAAAGGGGCAGCTCCTGTTTTGATGGAGCACCCGTAGGCAGAAGTCTGATTGGGCTCCGAGTCGCTGAACAAGGTTTGGTATTGTCGCTCTACTGTCATTTTTTTTTTTGCACATTTTAGACTAACTGAGACCGGGACCTACAGATTAACGTGGATTCCGAACCACTAATGAACATCCATGCCACCACCAGGATTCGAACCTGAAGTCTGTGCCACCAAAGGCCAGAGAGTTAGCCAGTTGGCCATTAGACCGCCACTGAAAAAGGAAGGCAGTGCCTTCCAGGAGGCCCCACGCATCGTATGAAAGAAAACCCGGAAAACTCCCACCAGGTAGTCTGACTAACGAAGCAAAATGCTGAACATCCCAAACGCCATCGAGTTTCCTCGTTTTTGAAACAATGTCTACAACAAAGCCGCCAGTAGACTGAACCTCAGCCGTAATGCTCACCAGCGGCGCACGTTGTCAATGAGCCACGAGTTGGTCAACTAAAACCGTTTATCTAATAATCGTAATCGATAGAGAGAAAATAACCAGAGCGCCACAAAAATTTCAAACAAAAAATAAGAATCCTAGCAAAAATCTCAAAGACACTTTTAAAGCGATAGACGTAGATAATCTTTAAACCACTTTTCCCTCAGAACGTGTTTTAAGGTTGCTTAACGTGTGATGTGTTTGTTTGCTTTTTCCTCATTGCTTAACTCTTTCCCTTTAAAAATTTTTTTTTAAGATATATATATCTTAACACATTTCAGACGGTATAATATTGGTATGTAATGAAAAGTATGCATGTTGAATTCCAGTACATATTAAAAAAAACAAAAAACGACTGTTCATAAAAGGTGGTTAAAATATTCCTTAATGGTAGTGGGTCTCTGGTACCACATTCCAAGTTCGAATCCTAGCTGCGGCATCGATGTTTGTTAGTGGTTCGCATTCCAAACTAAACTGTAGGTCTCAGTCTGTTTAGCCTAAAGTGTGCACAAGACGGCCGTAGAGCGGCAAACAAACCGTTTCGTAATGGTAAGCATCTCTGCAAAGGATATGAATTTCCTTCATACGTCTCCGATAAAAACGAGAATTTTGTCATTTATTGAGGAAATGTTTTCGTGAAATTAAATGCAAGGGGAAAAACTGAGGAATAAAGACGTTAAATTTTTTTCTTTAAAGTATAATTTTTAAGTTACAGAAGAATTGGGTGTTAAAATGCATAAATATGCCAGTTTGGACCTATAAAAATGCCTCGAAGGTTGAGGTGCAAGCGACTTTAAAATTCTTATCTCTTAACTTCATGGCGCCTGATGGCCAATTGACTAGAACTCTGGCCTTTGAAACTCCAGGTTCGAATCCTGGAGGTGAAATGGATGTTAGAGATTCGGAATCCACGCTAAACTGTGAGTCCCGGTCTAATTAGCCTAAAGTGTGCAAAAAATGACCATAGAGCGAGAAACTAAATCCAAACCTCATTGTCAGAATTTATAGTCTACTATCTATTTGAAGTCTGCCAATTAAAATTTTATTTGATGTTTTACCTTTCCTTACAAAATTATAAAGTATCTTACAGAATAAAGTCTTTTGAGAATATACATTATACTTTTAAAAGTATAAAGTTTTTTTAAAGTATTTTACAGCAAAAGATATTATTTAAAAAAGGGTAAATTATTTCTGAAATGGAAATCTCTAAATGTTTCCTTATCTCTAAGAGTAACACTTAAAAGACATAAGTTTCAAATTGAATTTTTATTTCAGCATATATAATACAAAGCATTTAAGGTAATTTACAGGCTTTCAGTTTTAATACGTCTGTAAATAATACCGAAAAATTGCAATTTTTTCCATATACGAATGATTTTTACGCCTTTAAAATTTATTCATTTCATAGGGGTTTTTTTTTTTTTAAATTTTTTAATAATTTATAAGCATTGAGTTAAATATTTTTAAATTCCCTATTAAAATTAGTTTTGAAACTTCCGATAATTGTTACCACAAAATGTGCCTCCTGTGAAATAACAAAAACGTGTTTTTCATTATAAATCGTTCTCATACAAATATTTTCTATAGTCAATATATTTGCTGAAGATGAAAATCTTAATCAGCATCTCAGTTTATTATTAATTTGGCTTTACTGTACCAGGTGTTTTCTATTTTTATAGCTACAATCCGAACCATTTCATACACTAGCAAGCACAAATCTAAGACGTACGTTCCATTTTTGCAAAATTTCGGGGAACTCCAAATCTCTTCCATTTGTAGTGGCAAAGTCAGTTTGTAATTTTCGGAATTTCTTAGCCCTGGGGCCTAACTCCTGTCTGCAAAATAGGAAACCTGGTGGGTAAAGTTCATGAAATAAAAGTCAAAGCAGCAAGTGACCAAGGTCTGTCCCAGTTCAAAGTAAGTTTAAAAGAGCAACGGGAAAAATATATATATAAATATATATATTTTTAATAATATAATTTTATAAAACGAGAGCTATTAAAATAAAGTAAAAATTAAAAAGCAAAAATCAGTTAAGAATACACCACAGAATGGAGTTACAGCAGCTAGAAATGACTAAAGGAACAGGTCAGGGTATTTGTATTGGCAAAAAACATTAGTGGCATTTTTATGAAATTGTTGAAAACAAATGGTTGTGGATTCTGCGTAGCAGCTTATATAATCCGCACTCGGAAATCAAAATTTTAAGGTTTTTATGGCATATAATCTAATTCTTCAACGCGACAGCAGCATGGTGGACCAAGGTCTTCTGCCTACTGGTAAATTCCGATACACGATATGTTTTTTTTTTTTCGGAGTAGGGTTGGCAACCATACACCCAATGCTCTACAGTCATATTAGACTTGGACCTATGATTTACAGTGGATTCCGAACCACTACAAACATCCATGGCATCGCCGGAACTCGAACCCGAAATCTGTAGTACCGACAGCCAGAGCGCTAGTCAATTGGCCACTAGACTCCAATCTATTGATTATAGGCAGAAAATTACGCTACACAATGAAGTTAACCTGTCGTAAATGTTGTTTACGCAGTACCATGCAAACATGATAAAAATTTTAAATTATACAATTAAAATGATACACTAAAATAGATTTATTAATGATATTACGCAGTTAAAATTAATGACACATAAAATTGCTTGCGTTGCTCAGAATTTCTACTCCCTATTTTTATCAAAAATATATGAAAATTGGAATACTTCAGGCATGATTATTGTTTTTATTATAAATTTTAAGCCAAAAATTAAGAAATGTATTTAGGTTAAATAAGTGTCGATGATTTCGAATAAATCTGCAATCGATAACGAGTTTTAAAGGATTTAATTAATGATTATTCATCATAATATTGCAATGATTGATAACAATACGAGATACAAAAACATTTCTCATCAATCGTCTGGTGTAATTAAAAAATAAAATAAAGTACGCAAAAAGGAATTTAGAAAAAGGCGCGTGTATTATTCAAAATTAAGATGCAATAAAAAAGATTCTATTTTTGAAATTTTAAAATGCATTGAATTCATTAACTGTATTAAATCTTGGACTAAGAAATCCAAAAGATGGTATTGAGAAATTTGTATTTATAAAGCATTTGAAAACTGGCAATTTGTGTTACTTTAACTCTTCCTTATAACACGCATTAAAATTCGATTTGTTAAATCAAAAATTTATAGTGAACTATAACCTATATTAGCAGTAGTATAAAATCTTAGTTTCTTCTTCACTGAAAATAGTAACAAGTTTTCCTTTTAATAAGAAAAATTAATTTAAAACTATAGATAAAAATTATCAAATGCGTTTCATTTGTTATTAAAAGGCATACTTTTCATTATTAATATATTTCTAAAATAAGTAGTCTAACGCTAGTCTAAGTAAAAATGCTTTTTAGCATTTAAAAAGCAAATTAAAATGTAGATAAAAATATTACAATATTAGCTTTATTTACCATTAAACTAAAACCTGAAAAATTTTCAATACCATAAATTCAATTTTAAAATATTTTTTAATTGAAAAAATAGATCTTGATCAATATTTTTAATTGCTTTCGAATATTATCTCAAACGCTTTGTTAAGTCACAAATGATCTGAATCTAATATAAGCAACATACAAGCGTGTAATAAATTAGCAATTATAACATTGACAATAACTATTGACCAACTCGTTTTTATGCGATTATAACCCGTACATAGCAAATATTGTCGACCGAATTTATTATATATAGCAAATATTGTCGACCTAATTTATTATACAGTAGAACCTCTGTAAATTGAACTTCAAGGGAGACGCCAAATAATTCGAGTTTTTTCGACTTATGGAGGATTTCGAATTATGCGGATTTTGTAAGGAAATATTCGAATTGTAGAGGTTTAGATTCTCTCTAACTTATTTTGAGTTAGAGAGGTAAAAAGAAATAAATATTCAACTTATAGGAGGTAATAAACATGTTTATTTGCAACTTAAAAATTATATTATGTACTGCAATAAAAAAAAAAAAAAAAAAAATAAAAATAAGTCCGAAACAACCTTAAAATTGAAAATATTATGTATTAAAAAGTCAGTTATTATTTTTTTTTTTTTGCTTTTAGGCAAATCGATTGTTTTCTATCTATAGCATTATCTAAGATATAAAGAGCAAGAAAATTCTTTTTTCTTCAGAGTTGTTATTTCATAGAATTGGTTATTCTATTTACTATATACTCATATTGTTTTCTAAGAAACAATGGCGTGCATTGTCGGCAAATCCTTAAAGTCGGTAACTTATTTTTCTTCGTATATAGGTAATTAGTTTCAAAGGATCGAGTTGTAAAGGTTGTAAAAAGATTGTAAAAATCAAACATTACTAATGTTCGAGATACAGAGGTCAATTTTTTTTTTTTCGAGTAACGGAGGGAAAATATATACCAAAATAGCTTATGGGGATTGACTAATTATTTCGACTTATAGAGGGTTGAAATTTCGAATAATGGAGGTTTTTGGGCTTGAAGGGAAGGGAACAAAAATTTTTTTCGAGTTGGAGGTTTTCGACTGTATAATAAATTGGTCGACAATATTTGGTCTATGTTACGGTGAATGCGATTAATAGGCGATACGCTTCATAATCGCTGGATTAATCAACCGTTGATTATACATGATTAGCGTTATATGTTGCCGGTGTTTATGCATAATCACCGGATTTATCGCATTCATAGTAACATATATACCAAATATTGGTGACCCATTTTAGCAAGGCATACTAACTAATATTAAAAACATAAAACCAAAAATAATCTATGTTATTTCACAGCTTACTTCTCGAATATTCTAATGATCAGGACCTAAAAATATTTTCTTACACTTCTGATGTAAACTAAAAAAACACATAAGCGTTTTCATTATATATTTTGAAATTTGATTAAAGATAAACTAACCCCAATGATAAAATTAAATTCAACAATATAAAATAACAACTTAAAAGAAAATATTAATTGTGAATAAAGGAGATTAATTATTTGTCCTTGTCACTACAAAGAAAAAAAAAGTCGAATCTAACTAAAACATTACCTTGCCCTATTTACAGAACTCAGCAGAATAACTCTTTTAATTCTAAATGACCTATTAAACCTCTTGACCAATTCAGATAGAAAAACAATTTAAACAATAAACAAGGAAATCACTTACTTTTGAAGAGTTTCCAAATCCGAGTACCAGTTTATTAGATAAACAAGTGCTTTAGTGAATCCGAATTCCTCACTGGTCTTGCACAAACCTTCCAATAGCCAAACAAATCTGGGCGCGAACCAATCACATTCTCTCACAGAAGTGACGTCACATTCATTTGCTTCCAATCCAACAAACATATAATTCATAAGAACGGAAGTGACGTAAAATAATATGTCTTCTGAAAAGTCGTATACTAACAACGTCATATCCTTTTTCACCAAATAAGGCAGGTTGTTAATTCCGCCAATCATTTTCAGTTTCAGGAAAACTAATGAAGCCCAGCATTTCCCATTCTATCTAATCAATTATCTGACAGTTTTCTCGTAAAATAAGCAAGGCGAAGTTTTATGAAGATTAATGGAAAAGCATCTTTCTTTTTTGTTGTTGTTATTGCTTTTGAGGCATATACTGAAGTGGGATAGGTTATTGAAAAGGTTCAATGTATCCAGTGAAATGTCATCGTCTTCTGACATGGTTAGTCTTCAGATTTCAGTACAGAAGATTTCCCAGAGTGATTCACCATTTTGATTACCCTTGTTAAATGAAATTGTGTTTTTCTAAGTATGCAGATAAGACAAATTGTAATGATCAAGATTTGGGTGAAGTTTCAAACTAAGCAAGAAAGGAAATAGTTATTTTTTAATCTTGGAAGATTTCTGAGTGAATCATTAAGGCTGTCCAAACTACAACCTTGTTTGGTATTTTGAAATATGTCAATCAAGCATCATTAACCATCATTACTAGTTAAAAAATTGATTAATAGGACAAAGATTAAAATTCACAATCGTAATTTAGAAAATTTTGATAACATTCAGTAATGAGCGATGATATTTTTAAAAATGTTTGAAATATTTATTTTAAAATTGAAAATTTATTATTTTGGTAATACACAATATCATCATTAGTGGCGCAACAGCTCATGGTGGCCCAAGGCCATCTGCCTATTGGCAGATTTCGAGACGAGGACATTTTCTTTTTAAGGCGTAGGGTTGTCAGTCCCTACACCGACACCCAATACTCTACAGCCATATTAGATCGAGACCTACGGTTTAAAATGGATTCCGGATAAAATTTAACATGGATCACTGCAAACATCCATGGCACCGCTGCGGCGACTCGAACCCGACACCTATGGCACAGAGAGCCAGTCACTCGATCATTAGGCTCCTAATACATAACAAAATATAGTTAATCACAAATGTATAATACTGATAAATAATTTTGGAATACAAATTATTTAAAATGCATAAATTCTAACAATCTACATTTAGAGGTTATTTTTACAAGAATATAAATGATAAAATTTCTGTAGATATTTTTTTTTTTTTTTCGTGTTAACCATCTATAGAATGTTAATTTTATAACCGATAAAATTTTAAAAAATTAATCTTTTTTTTTTATTTAAATATAATCCCCAATTTTAATTGAAAATGAAAATTTAAAAAATACTAAAGTTGATAAATTTAGTATATACAATATTAATGATAAACAAGTTATACGATATTATAATGGTTATGCAATATTTTAGTTCGTTTTCCACTATTATGCAGTTTCAGGAAAACTAATGAAGCCCAGCATTTCCCATTCTATCTAATCACTTATCTGACAGTTTTCTCGTAAAATAAGAAACGCGAAGTTTTATTAAGATTAATGGAAAAGTATCTTTCTTTTTTGTTGTTATTGCTTTTGAGGCATATATTGCCGTGGGATAGGTTGATGAAAAGGTTCAATGTATCCAGTGTCATCGTCTTCTGACATGGTGGTGGCGTCTTCAGATTTCAGTGCAGAAGATTTTCCATGTGATTCACCATTTTGATTGCCCTTGTTAAATGAAATTGTGTTTTTCTAAGTATGCATATAAGACAAATTACAATGATTAATATTTGGGTGCAGTTTCAAACTAAGCAAGAAAGGAATAGTTATTTTTGATCTTGGGAGATTTCAGAATGAATCATTAAGGCTGTCCAAAAGACAACCTTGTTTGGTATTTTGAAAGTAGCTCGATATATTAATCAAGCATTAATTATTAGATTAAAAAAATAATTAATAGAACAAAAATTAAAATTTGCAATGGCAATTCATAAAATTTTGATAATATTCAGTCATGAATGATGATGTTCTGAAATATTTCTAAAAAATGTTTGGAATTTTTATTTTCAAATTGAACAATTTATCATGTTAATGCATAACAAAGGGGCCTGAATGGTTGATTGTATGGCACTCGGTGCCACAGGTTTCGGGTTCAAGTCTAGGCGGTGCCATGGTTGTTTGTAGTGGTTTGGAATCCACTTTAAACCGAAGGTCCCGATCAAATTTGATCGTAGAGAGTTATCTTGAGATATAATCAGTCTTCAGTCCTCGTGGTTCCTTGCTAAAGTGAAGCTGCATATTACCCTTATACATGGCCCAGTCGCCTGCGACAGGGTCTTCTGGACCTGATATAGGCTTTCCTGCATCAGGGGGATTAGTAACGACAACAGCACATAACAAAACATAGTTTCTCGCAAATGTAAAATACTAATAAATAATTTTGGAATATATATGATTCAAAATGCGTAATATCTAAATATCTACATTTGAAACTTACTTTTATATGAATATAACTAAAATTTTTTTTTTACATATTTTATATCTTTTTTTTTTTATATCTACAGAAATTTTTTTTTATATTTTTTGTCTTGATCATCCATAGAATGCCATTTTCATAGCTCACAATTTTAAAAAAAAAAAAAAAATTTAATTTATCATCTTCATCAGTGGCACAACAGCCCCATGGTGGACCGAGACCATCAGCCTACTGGCAGATAACGAGACAGGCAATGTTTTCTTTTTAAGGGTAGGGTTGTCAGCCTTATACCCAACACTCTACAGTCATATTAGACCGGGTCACACGGTTTAAGTGGATTCCGAGCCACTACAAATCCATGGCATCGCCGGGACTCGAACCAGATACCTGTGAAGCTGGAGTCACTCGGCCATCAGGTCCCTTAATTATTTATATTTAAATATAATTCCCAATTTTAATTGAAAATAAAAATTTAAAAAGTACGAAAGTTGGTAAAATTAATGTATACAATATTAATGGTAAACAAAGTGTACAATATTACAATGGTTATACAATATTAATGGTAAACTATAATATTTCAATTTCCTCTACCATGCAGTTAAACTTTTAAAATATATCTTTTAATTCCAAAATTGTTGAAATTCCTTCATATTTCGCTAAGGAATATTCACTAAAATAATTTTATTCAAAAACCGTAATCATTAATTTTATTTTTGATTTGAATAACAAAAATTGCATTTTAAATATTCAAAGGCTTGGGAACAAAATTCTCAGAATGTTAACGAATTCACCATTGTTATTGTAGATTATTACGAGATCCTTGGCCGCGTAACGGCCACTAGCTCCTTCATTGTAAAATGTTGAAACATAGCTGTGGTCTCATGCCCTTTGAGTTAATAAGCAAAATAGATAATTAAATGCCTTTTTTTTAAAAAAGAGAATTATTTATTTAATAAAAAAAAATGAAAAATATCAAAATGTAGATGGTGATGGAATCAGTTGCATGTAATAACCCCGAATGAGCAAAGGTCAAATTAGGAGAAAAAGCGAACTTTTTCATCTAGGCAGTTGTAAGGAATTAATTTAAAATATTTAGAACAGTGCGAGTCTTTTGTTTGGTGGGAAGAAATATCATAATCGTAATTTTGTAGAATATTTAATACAGGGTTATTAATGTTTGGCATATCATTATAGAATTTAGTAAAATTTGTTTGTTTAGAAATCATCCATGAAAACTATATATATATATATATATACATTTCCCCCTTCTAATGCAGCTGGCAAATAGACAACGAATTCACCCTGGTACTTTCGTAATGACGATATTAGACGAGCTCTCTCGATTCCAAGTTTAAGACAATTTGTTCACAAAATTTCTACTAAATTCTATAAATGATATGCGAAACATCAATAACCCTGTATTAAATATCCTACAAAATTACGATTATGATATTTCTTCCCGCAAACATAGCAAAAGACCTCGCACTGTTCTAAATATTTTAAATTAATTCCTTACAACTGCTCTAGATGAAAAATGTTCGCTTTTCTCCTAATTTGACATTTGCTCATTCGGGGTTATTACATGCAACTGATTTCATCAACGTCTACATTTTTGAAATTTTCATTTTATAATTTTATTAAATAAATAGTTCTCTTTTAAAAAAAAGGCATTTAATTATCTATTTTGCTTATTAACTCAAAGGGCATGAGACCACCGCTATGTTTCAACATTTTACAAAGAAGGACTAGTGGCCCCAACGCGGCCAAGGATCTCCGTAATAATCTACAATAACGAATTGCATTTTTAAAGAAAAAAATTTATTTGGATCAAAATTTTATTTTAATGCTAAATTTCTTCTTCAAATAGGGCAGAATCCTATCCATGTTTATTTGAAAGGAAAAAAAAAATTTTACTGGATTTTTTTATGCTTTCCAGTTTAGTTGCATTCATTTAGCAAACAAAAACAAACAAACAAAAAATCACTATATAAGATAACAGAAGTATGTTTTAGATGAAAGTTCTTCTAATCTGTTCTTATTCTCTTTTCTTTTGGAAATAAATGCAAAGTAAAATGATCGATTTTTCTGCTATTTTTAAAAATTACAAAAAATAAATACATTAATAAGAATTAATTATACATAATCTGTGAAAATTAAATACATACGGAATATAGCCTATATGTGAAGGGAAAAGCAAATAATTCTCGAGTACTAATTTGGGATAATCTTTATATTGGAAATTAAAGCAAACTAAAACAATTGATTAAATAGTTAACTTAATTAATCAGCACTTTATCTGCATTAAAATTTAATGGAAAAATTAGTTACATACAGAATATAATTCTTATGTAATCACCAGAATGTCTTTCTTTTTACTGGAAATTAATACAAAATAAAGCCATTAATTAAATCGTTCATGGAATTAATTAACAAAAGCGTAGAAGTTTATCAAAATTAAAACTGGATCAGTTAAAACTAAAATGTACAAAATATAATCTTTATAAAAACGAAATACATATTTCTGAAGTAATTAGGGAATGAAAAACAAAACACATTTTCAGAACATAAAATTGTATTTATTAATTTCATATATTTAGAAATACATTGCCTTTACATCTCTACAGAAATAACAGCTGTTGAATTTTGCATACATACATTTACTCGATTCCAATAGAAATGTTTTTGACCATCATGCAGTCAATTAAATCAAGTTAATAGTTATCAGAGTTCGTAGCGCGAATAGATAAAAATGGAATCTAAATTAAACTTCTTTAAGTCAATCAGAAATAATTAAAACATGGAACACTTCTGATCATCAGTTTCAAAAGTGAAAATTACTTTATTAGAAACAAATATGTGCAAAAATAATATTGTTCACCAGGAGTGTTATTTTCTTTAAACGGTAATAAATATGTGCAGTTTAAAAAAGTTATTCAAGGATACAGAAAAAAAAAAATTCTTTTAAGGAATCACGTAAAGATTAATCAGGAATTCCGTGTCTTAAAATAAAAGGTATCGTACGTCATTATTTTTTTTGAAACAACATACCTCTACCGGAATGGCTTTCTAGTTTACCTTCAAGTCGTCAAATATAAATAAAGTTTTTATACTTATTTCAATAGTACATGTCACATAAATGAATGCAAACATAACAAGTAATATAAAAAAAAAAAAAAAATGTAAAGTCAATTCCTACTTAGGTCAACAAAGAAAAATTCTATTTTAGTTACTTTTTATTAAATAATTACAATTAATATAAATATGTATATACATGTGACAGAATCACAATATTAAGTGGCAAATAAAATTTCTTCAGTTTTATTTTTTTGAGAAATATTCTTCATTCTAACCACTAAGCCACAACTGCTAACTCAATCTCGAAAAACATTTGGATAAAACGTTTACTTAAAGCAAAAGTTTATCAAAACAATTATTGATTTTTGCAAGAATTGTACTCGCATTCTTCATCTTCACGTGAAAAATATTGAAATCCTTGCATTTTACCGATTGAGCTACTGCCTGTTGATTTCATTTTTCATTACAAACTGCTAAAACTCTATTTAAAGTATTAAAAATTAATTAAATTTAATTACTGATATTAATATTTGAAAAAACTGTATTAACATCAAAATGCCATCCACTACAAGATA